>JAXGGA010005494.1:0-77772 GCA_038373865.1 Uloborus plumipes
GTTTATCACAGTCACATAGTATCTTATTCGAGCCTGCTCCTAAACACAATTCTGCCGCTCCCAAATGGTATTTTCCCTGCTCCCGAAGATGCTCCCAAACCACATTTGGTCACTTGCACCCCTGTTATTGACTTAAAGATGTTTTAGCACCTTGAACCACTCATCCGGGATACAAAACTATTGTATGAGTACCGACGAGAAGAAAAGGTGAACATCCGATTTATAGGTGGAAATAAACGCATGTATTAGTTTACACACTGAAAAAAAATGAACTGTTGATTCTACAGCATAATACCTACAGCCCAGGTTCCAATTTAAAACTGTATGATACACAATAATAGACTGTAACACTAGAAATGTTACAGTTTCTTACTGTAAAGTTAGAAATTAGAACTGTAAAATGCACGGTAATAAAATTTTAAATTCATAACTGTACAGTTTACTACTGTAAAATTATCAATTTTACAGTTTAGTACTGTAAAACTTGTCATGTTGCAGTTTATTATGTAAAATTACCAATTTTACAGTTTAGTACTGTAAAACTAGTAATTTTACAGTATATTACTGTAAAATTAGCCATTTTTACAGTTTGTTACTTTAAAACTATTTGATTGTACTGTAAAAACAACATTCGTTTTTTACAGTGCAGGGATGACAGGTAAAGATTTTCCTATCACAACTCTGAATGAAATAAAGTGTTTTGCTTCGTTTTTGTTGTTTCCAAAAAAACTATCCTTGCTGCTATTTATTTCCAGCTCAATAATAACAATAAGTTAAAAAAGATTTGACGGTAGTTTTGCTAATATTTATAAAAATGCTCACCATTTTCTATCCAAGAATCTTTTTATTTTCATTATTTAATTATAGCAAGAAAGATAAAATCAGCTAAAGTGATGTTTATTTTGAAATCAAAAGATAAATACACACTTTAAAACCTTTAAATATTTCCTTAGCAAATTTTTAACAGCTCTTGTAATCAGTATTCGCCTTTATGAATCATTATTTGCAGAAATTTGTTTAATCTACGCCTAAACATTAATAATCTTGAAGCATTATTCATAACTTGAAGATTTTATCATATATAGAATAAATAACTAATGAATCAACTGACATTACTGGCTAATCACGTTTTTTTAATTATACAATTAAGGCTGAAGTGGACACAAAAAATGCTTTTTTTCAATTATTGATCTATATGTCTAAAACCTTGTGTGCTTTTATATTTACTACATCTAAAAGCGTAAAAAAATTGGTGCAAAAACAATGAATACTTTTTTTTTTTGAAATTTAAAAGTTAAAAAAAAAGAAAATTTCCTAATTTTAAATTGCTTCATACGTCACAATTTTTTTTTTTTTCAAAATTTGAATTTCCACTTAATTTTCAATCATTAGGCATGACTGAATAAATTTATGCATTATATTCAATGTTTTATAAGAAAGTTTATTAAAAATGGCTGAAAATGCAAATTTATATGAATTTTTCGGTAAATATAACGATAAAAAAGTCGAATTTCAAATTTAACAGAACTTAAATAACTAAATTGTATCCATGAAATTATAACTAGGCAGTATCTTAATGTGTTTCCAAAGTTTAGTTATTATCCAACAATTATAATGATGCATGAAGCCATTTAAAATTTGGGAATTTTCGTTCTTTTCTTTTTTTTTTTAATTTTAAATTTCAAAAAAAAAAAATATTCATTGTTTTTACACTATGTTTTTATGCTTTTATATGTAGTAAATATACAAACACAAAAAGTTTTATATATATAGATCAGTGTTTCAAAAAACTGTGTCCACTGCATTTTTAAACTATACATTTGCAATTAAAGCACTTTCAATTACGCTTACTTACGTGTTCTTGTAAAAAAAGGACCAACAAAAATAAATTTCAAATTTCCTAGCACCCAACAAAGGCTACTTCTCGAAAGTGATTACTGAGAATATAAATTAAGGGGTCAAGTGCAGCAATATCTCCGACAACCTGCTGTGATGTTGAACTTCAAGTAATTAACTTTGGCTAGATTGCATTAGAGGTTTGGGAAATAATGTTGATGGAGGATACTGTTACAAGTCTCAAGTATCTGAAACTTCCATCTTAGAGATAAAAGGTCTTGTAATTAACTACTTTGAATTTTCCATCGGTAGTGCTTTACAATAATTAGTTCATTAGATGTATCATTAATATTAAGTTTCATGAAGTTCATTTGTAGCAGGAGCTGCTTATTTTCTGATTTGATAGTTGCGGTTTAGGAAAGAGTTTAATCTTTTAGGTTTTGTTTGACGGATTTAGAGAGGAAAAACCAAATGTACATAAAATAATATTTTCGATTTTTAAGATTTTTTTTTTTTTTTTCAGTTATTTTTAGACATGTTACAAAGCAGATTTGAAACCTTCAACCCATTTATGCCCAAGTTTTTTTTAACATTTTTTTTTCATTTTTTATCTGCTTAAAACTCTTACTTGGAATGGTTTACATACATTTTAATATTCAAATAGTTCGCCGTTGCCGTATTTATTAAGTTATTTAACGTCCTGTTTATGGGATATTTTGCAGATATGTGAGCAAAATACGACCTTACTTGACTTTTCTTTTGCAAAGTAACATTACAGAAGGTATCTCTGATCAATTTTAAGCAAATCATTTTAAAATAGTTTAATTTTATGAAAAATAAGTTCGTAATAAAAAAATACTTTCTGTGGCTACCCATGCTGAATCGTTGTTGACAGATCTGTCTGAAAGTAGCTGCCGATAAATAAACTCTGATATCCAAATAGTGGCTCTAACTGGTTTTCTTAAGAAGAAGGACTATGTAACTTGTGAAAAACTGCTTTAGTAAAATGATATACCAAATTACAGGTTTTTTATGCAGTAACTAACAAGCGTCCCGTTTTTAGACTACTGGGCATAAATGGGTTAATGCCCAGATCTGTCTGAAAATAGCTGCTGATAAATAAACTCTGATGTCCAAATAGTGGCTCAACTGGTTTTCTTAAGAAGAAGGACTATTTAACTTGTGAAAAACTGCTTTAGTAAAATGCTATACCCATTACAGGTCTTTTATGCAGTAACTAACAAGCGTCCCGTTTTTAGACTACTGGGCATAAATGGGTTAAAGTATGTTTTAAAATGATGATATACAAACTGGCTATAAACTTGTTATAAATTATTTTTGACAAAAAAATTTTGTCACTATTTTTTTTTTCATTGATACTTTTGTTTGGAAATATTTAAACATAAAAACACTTCGATTTTTTAAAAATTGTAGATGAAAATTTTCACGTAATGCATTTAGTACGTTTAAAGACTCCTTAAGATTGTTTAAAAAAAAGTTCATAATTGAAGAATTTATGTTTTTCAAATAGCACTCACCTCCACTCCCGCCCTTTCTGTGCTTTGCAAAAAATAAACTTTTATTTTTACAATAAATATTGAAAGCAGAAGTTCCAGTTTAAAACTGCAACATGCACAGTAATAAAATAAAAATTAGGAATTTTACAGTTTATTACCATAAAATTAGCTGTATTATACTATAAAAACAACAGTAATACTGTCATCAGAGGTTCATGTCTAAAAATGAAAAAGGCACAGTAATAAACTGTAAAATTAGCAATTTTACCGTTTATTATTAGTAAAATTTTATGGTTTTGGTAATTTTACAGCTTATTACTATGAAATTATCTGTATTGTACAGTAAAAAACAACACATTTTTTCAGTGTAGTGATGTCACGTTTGATATGTTACACATAATTTGAAATAAAAGAGAGTATTTCGAAAATGAAATATTACTTTTCATAAACTTTTGAACCATACACATTTTGGATGTCACTATTAATACATGTACATATGTAAGAGAAACTATTTATTAAGTGCTTGGAACTGTTAATATAGAAATGGAAATGCCTCTTTTGTCTTTTCATCAGCTTTAATTCAGCCAATGGAAAATTTTCCTAATCCGGGACACGTTAATTCTACTTGTTCCTATCGAGGCAATTTCTAAAAGTGTTGTGTTTTCTCATGGGTATTGGAAGATTGATGAAACGGAATTCAATTTACGGTTTTAACATGCAGCGTATGTTTCCGAAGGGTTAAAGCAACATCAATATTGTATCTTATATGTTAAATATTTAGCTAACCGTTGTGTTGACAGTAAGTTAAATATTTTCTTATGGATACCATACTTTCTTACTAAATCGAAAAAACTATGATTGTAAGCTGATTAATTTGTAACGACAACTATGTTAAAATATAAAATATTTTAAAGTAAAAATCAGGAAACAGTAAAAAAATCAATATAAATCAAGAATATTTTTGTCAAAATTATCAAATAAGAATAGTTATGATATTTGAAAAACTGATTTGTTTCAAATTTATATATTCATAAAGCACACTGAATCTATTATTTTCATAATTTCTATTGTCTCTATCCTGATTTTATATTATATGCAAGTACTTCTACCAGTTATCACACAGAATGAATTTAACTATATTCATAAAAAAAGTTTGACGCAAACGGGATAGCATGTTGGTAATAATAACCCCCTAGAAGTTATAATGTGATTTCACAATACTTCAAAAGGTCTGCTTTTACAAAGGTGAAATATTCTATTTTCTGCGACAAAATTAAAAACACTACAGTAAACTTACATATTAGAAAAAAAAAGTATACATATTGCATCTAAATTGCACACCTTGTAATTCTTATTGTTATTTGAGCTTCTGTAACGGTGCGATCTGGATTCTAATAGGATTTCTAAGAAATATATTCTTGATTTTTTTATTAACTTCATATAACTTGCGTTATTCAAATCGTAACTGAATTTTGGCCCTCTAAGTCACCAATTACAGAGAAATGCGTGATTAAACACTAAACGCAAAGGTTGTGGTTACAGGTTGTATGTTTCAAACGATAAAGTTGATGAACTGGCTGAGAGCAGCACTTTAATTCCACACATCCATTGTACAAGCAAAATATGCAGTGGAAATTTTATCATGTCGCAACCGCAGAAAATTGGTAACCCCCCCCCTCCCAAAACATAGGAGCTTCCCCCCTCCAAAAAAATCATAACACCTGTTTTTCGAATCTTTAACTTCAAAATGATTGACTGTGGCACCTTACAACCTGCAAATCCGTTCTTAAAAACTTGTGGCCACACAGTTATTTCTGGAAATGCTTCATCTTGCTACCACGCCTGTGAGATTTCTAATCGACAGGAATTCGGGCATAGTTTTAAAATCCACATTTTAAACTACACTGCAATAAATGAGCTGATGTTCTTACAATATAATACTGGCAGCCAAAGTTCCAACTTAAAACTGTAAAATGAACAGTAGTAAAGTGTAAAAAAGTGCGAACCTGAGAGAAATTGGTGTATTGCCGTCACTTGTTGACCTTTATGACGATAATATCCGACAAATCGCAAAAGCAGTTATAAGGATCCATGGAGTTATTTAGTTTGGCTAAGTAATAGACACGACAAAAAAAAAATATTTACAGTTTATTGGCGTAAATTTTTTTGCGTAATAATCTCTATGCTGTAAAAACAAGAGTGTAATACTGGCAGCAGAGGTTAAAGTCTACAACTGTAAAATGCACGGTAATAAACCGTAAAATTAGCAGTTTTAATTTATTACTGTATATGAACAATTTTACAGTTCCGTACTGTAAAATGAGCAATTGTACAATTTATTACTGTAAAATGAGCAATTTTTACCGTCTATTAAGCTATAAAATTAGCTGTATTATGCTGTAAAAACAACACTATTTTTTACAGTATATCTGTTGTCGAAATTGATCTATGCTTTTTCCCAAGTCAGTCGCAATAGGTTAGATATGCGTGTGAAAAATACTAAAACAGTATAGAAACAACAAGTGCTTGCCCGGCGGTAGTTATAGTTGGATATCCTGCCCTCCCAGATTGACTAAGTCCTAAAAGAGGATAAACTACAACTTTCAGACAGAGTAACTTTGCAGATATTGCATTTGAATATGCGGTTTGGTATTTGCTTACTATTATGCCTTGTCTTCAGGTCCGTCATTTAGGACGGTCAGTGGGTTTATTCCCCCCCCCCCCCCGATTTTGTAGAAACAATGTATTTTCAAAAAGTGGGCGTGGTTTTTGCCATCTTTTGGCAAATTTTACATTTTGTATACTGAGGTGCTAAGCGCAGGAATGGTATCTGCAGTCGAGCTGAAACAGTTTTGCGTCAACACCATGTATTTGGTTCAAATGATACTTTTTCAGAATTAAAAAAAAAAAACAAATCCCATCCTCAAATAGCCATACAATATTGTATTCAGGTAATATACGTCCAAAAGAGACACCTGGTGGTGATAACTGCATTTTGTTCCAATCAGGGGTGCCCACAGGGGGGGATTATGGCGCAAGTTGCGCCATCAAAATTTGGGGGGGGGGTAAACTAATTTAATTATTTATTTAAATTATTTATTATTTTTTTTTTTATTTAAACTATTTCTTTGTTATTATTTATTTATTTATTCATTTTTTATTTATTTTGTGTGCGTGTGTGCGATCTTAAAATGCCTGGGGAAGGGGAAAAAGTGAATCTATTCTGCGCATAGTTTGAACTTAAAAAAATATATATAATATATTAAAAAATAATAGTTATAATTTAAAAAGATAAATAAATAATATTTAAAAAATTCATAAATAGTATTTAAAAAAAATCATAAATAGTATTTAAAAAAATTAATAAAATAAAAAAGAGGGGTAAAAATAAAAATAAAAAGCTCAAGGTTGTGAAAACTTTGGGGGGGGGGGGAATTTGCGCCACTGAGCTTGGGGGGGATGGGTACCCCTGGTTCCAATTACCAATTTTGTGCTTAGCACGGCAGTATACATCCTCCCCCTCCTCTTTCAAAAACGCGAAATGACGGACCTGCTTGTCTTTGGTCATATTTGCAAAAATGCTTTCGGAGTTTTCTTGGTAAATCAAGAAGATGACAAACTGCACAGTCCAGTCACATTAATGAGATCACCTGTCATAAGTCAGAATAACCACTTTTCTCAGAACGGACTGCTGCGAGACGTGCAGGAAGATAGTCAATCAGGTATCTGAAGGTGTTCACTTTGATGTAGAGAAATTCCGACTACAATGCAATGACCAGATTACGCGGCTGAGGATCCATAGCGCGAACAACCCAATCAACATATTCTCGATAGGGCTTAAGTCAGATGAGTTTGCTGATCAGGGGAGAACGGTAAACTTATCCTGGTGCCCTTCGAACCATGCATGTTCACTGGCAGCTGTATGGCACTTCACATTGTCCTTCTGGTAAATGCCATCTTCCTTAAGAAAAAATATATTCATATAGGAGTGGACATGGTTCGCAAAGTCAGATGCGTACTTGTATTGATAAATAGTACCTTCTACAATGATGAGTGAACCCATAGAACCACAGGAAAACATTCCCCAGACCATAATGCTCCTGCCTCCAACTTGGACCGTTCCGTAAATGGTTCCAGGGTGTTTGATTCCAGAGGTTTCACGACTTAGCCAACATCTGTCTGTCTGATGGAGCATATAACGTGATTCATCAGCAAGTGCTACCTGTCGCCACTCAATGGACGTCCAGGTGCGGTACTGGCGTGAAAATTCCAGGGTTCATCGTCGCTGGACAGTAGTCAGCAAAGGTGCATGAACCAGGTTTGTGCTTCTAGAGCCCAGACGCAGCAACGTTCACTAAACAGTAGTATGAGAGATGATGTTGGTAACCCCTAGGTTCATCTGGGGGGGGGGGGGGTAGTTGCTCAACGGTAGCCCGTCTATCAACCCGAACGCATCTCCACAGCCTTCGTTCGCCTCTTTCATCTATGGCTCCTGGTACACTACATTTTCCACGTCGCTGATTTTGAACAGTCGCATTTTAACAATCACGGTACACTTTTACCATGACGGCAAGCGAACAGCTCAAAAACTCAGCCATTTTGGAAATGCTTCCACCCTTGGCCCGAAAGACAATGATTATACCCTTTTGTACGTCGGATAAATCGCTTCATTTTTGCATTCCACCAACGATAGAAATGTTTTCCAAAGCCCTCGCACACCCTCTAGATACTCTCAACTGCACTGTGCTACCAATGCCTTTTGTGATTGGTTATTTAACGTCGATGTCAAAAGTACGTGGATGTCACATTAATGTGACTGGACTGTATATAAGCATATCTGTTTTTTCAACAGGTTTCTGAATAATGCCATATATATACATGGTTATTTATACGTTTAATTAAATTAGTTACACAAATGGTATTTTATAGTAATACGTAGCAAATCCTAAACCAATCTTTCTTTTTTTTTTTTTTTTGTCTGATAGTTTATTTGCTTTCAAAAGTTCGGCAATGCCCGAAAAAAATGTTCCACATATTTTAATTTTCCTACATAATATTTAACCATGCTTTTATCAGTCATTTTATAGAGCGTAGATTGCAGATATCGAAATTTATACATATGTTAAGACTCACATGATCCTGATAATGTGAAATATTTAATGCAAATAGTATATCTTAAAGAATTCTGTGCTCATTACAGCAGGAAACACATCTCTGTCAGAAAATTTGAATCTACTTAAGTTTGGTATTTCGTAATGAATTGAAAAATAATTTTATACGATTGCAATTTTATAGGAAATAGGGATAAGACCCAAACATTTTAATGATAGGCATAATGGTTCGAAGCATCAATGTAATAATAATCAAATCCCGGCGGAATTTGAAGAGGTAGGAATCTTTTGATTAAAATACCGTTCTAGGTTCCCTCTTGGGATTGATTAAATCCATAATCTGAGTGAGTTAACTGCGGGAGTTTTAATTTTGGAGTGAATAGTTCTGAAAATATTTAATGTAATATTTCAAAATAAATGAAGATTTTACCTAAATGGAAAGTTTTGCAATTTGAAAATATACTATTGTGCTGAAACTAAATATCATTGAATATACACGGAAGTCAAGGATTAACTTTGTTCCGACTATGCATTTTTATACATAGCAATAAATTCTTAAACCTCGTGGGTCCCTGAAGCCATAGATGACCTCAATTCAATTTATGTTTGATATTTTGTTATCCAACCATTTGTTTTTAATGACATTTTGTGAATTTTATTCTATTACTTTTTTATGGTCAATAAGGATATTATTTCGTTTTTATTTTGTTTTATTTTCCCGAATTTGCACTTTCTACACACAAAACCCTTGGAGTCACTGCCTCAAAATGCCAAAAAAGGAGTGCATTGCAAATTTTATCCTACAGAACTGGATAGAAATTGTAGCGAAAAACCTCATAGGTAATTGAAATTCACGTTCAAAAATCATGTTTCAAGTTTGTAACAGTTATAAATAAATCTACAGTTATTGCAAATATTGCTTTAAAACTACTATATTTAATGTAAAAACTAAAATTAACTGTGATTGCGTCCTTTTATTTATTTTGTTTATCATTAAAAAGTGTGTGAACTTAAAAAATGCGTGCAGGGAAAGACCGCTTTTAATAGACCACTGCTTAAATTGTAGGACAGACATCTGTGATGTAATCTAAGGGGTGTAACTGAGGTAAAATGCTGTTATAACGTTATGAGCTGTGTTAATTAGGGATTACATATCTGTATTTACATGCGCGATTGCGATATAGAATCCTTTACGACCATTCACCAAGTTTATTACTATCTGTCGTAAATAAGACAAAGCTGGAAATCTGAAAATTTGAGAAAATTGGCTACTTCGGAAAATAAAAGGATACTTCTTTTGTCTAAGCTTCTTCCTGAACAGTCTAAAAATAGTTGAAGTCTGGATAAAGGTTTATGTCCGTGCAGCATAAGAACTGGATTTTTGTTTGACATAACTTCTTTTTTTGCGAGTGATAGATTTCTGTTACCATGTATTTAATACTTCACTCAACATCCTGCTGCACATTGAACTATTCTAAAAAATAATAATAACAACAAATATATGCAAAATAAGATACCGTGTAAGACAATGCGTTTGGAAACGACTTTGAATTTATTACGAATTAATTGTTTGTTCTAGACGCACATCAGCATGTTTTTTGAAAAAACAAGTGAATGAAAATCTATTAACAGTTTGAACTTCGCACAATTTTTACTCGAATCTTTAAAAAATCCACTTCTTATCTCTTAACTTTTTACTAATTCTGTTGATAATCTCAACTCGTAGTTCCTTTCTACTTTGATCTAAAATCGGTATTGGGCAAAAAAAAAAAAAAACTCACAAAATATAACTTTGTAAAAACGCATTCTTTGCTTTTGCTCGGAATTTTGTATCCCACTGAAAACATTTAATTTTGAAAAAACTAGTGAAAGAAAATATATCTACCGTTTGAACTTTGCACAAGTTTTACTTGAATCTTAAAAAAATCCACTTATACTGTCTTAATTTCTTACTAATTATGTTAATAATCTCAGGTCGTAGTTTCTATTTCACCCTAAAATTGGTATTGGGCAAAAAAAAAAAAAAAAAACTCAAAATATAACTTCGTAAAAACATATGCTTTCATTTTGCTCGGAATTCCGCATCACACTGAAAATATTTATGAAACAAAGTATGTCCGTTACTTCGGTTACACGCCGCTATCAAAACATAGCTCCATCCGATGCGGCTCTTTAATTCTGCGGGGAGAATTTCCTATCTGCCTCACCATTTGATCTCCATTCTTTGGTCTAAACTATTTCCCGGACGGTCTAAAAATAATTGAGGTCTGGACGAAATGGTTTACGTCCCTGCAGCGGCTAGATAGTTATTTGTGATGACTTAGTTTTAATGAAGATGTTCAACGAAGGTGAAAATTTCGGCTGCGCTTAAATTCCGTTGCCATGACAATGAGAATTTAGTTGTGTTGTGGGAAGGAGGAGAGTTTCGTAGGAGATTTATTTATTGCTGGTTGGTGTCTGAAATAAAACTTAACAAATTCAGTTATTTCAAAAGTTTCTTTGCTTTTCGAGAGCATCTTTTTTTTTTTTACAACTCAGGTTGGGTTTGTTTTAACATTCATTCTAATGTCTTGAACGTTCAACGTCATTTATTATAATTAGGTGAAATAAATCATTTGCTACTGTATTCTTTTGACTGATAAAGTAACATAGTGTTTGGATAAACAAACACATGTCTACACTAAGAAATAGGTGTTGTTTTTACAGTATAATATAGCTATTTTTATAGTATCAAACTGTAAAGATTGCTAATTTTGCAGTAATAAACTGTAAAATTGCTAATTTTATACTAATAAACAGTAAAATGCTGCTTTACAGTAATAAACTGTAAAAATGATAGTTTTACGATTTATTACTGTTAGTCCGAGAGCCAGTAACAGATATATATGACCAAGTTCCTCTCAAGTGATAATTAGTAAAACGCAGCAGAAAATCGAACTATGAAGCCTCGTGAATGTCAGCTGAGGCTCGGTGGGGGGGATAAGCAGTTGGAACCTCCCACGCTTGAAGAAAAAAAAAAAAAAATTCACTCATTTCCTCTCGCCTAAAAATTTACCAGATGATAGCTTATATGTAACTATTGATAAATATATACGTCAGCTGGCTGTATCTTGGTGGAAAAATTGTCAGCTGATACTTTGAAGGTCGTTACGTAGAAGTTAGCTAGAAGCATTTACTACACTGTTCGACAAAAAAAGAACCTTGAAAATGCTTCTGGTATTTTGAAGGCTGATTCTTATGTAAAATGACCCCCTGAATCCGAATATGACCCCCGTTTTCCCCCATCACGTCCCAATTTTTTTTAAAACGCCCCCCTTTTTTTTTCATTTTTCCTTAGTTTCAGGGCTATAATATTTTTTTTGGAGGGGAAAGGAGCCTTATATTCACCAATAAATTTTTTTGGATGTCAAGAGAGACTCAAAGTTTAAAATCATGAGCACCGAGAAAAAAATCGGGGAACTTGGGGGGGGGGGGGGCAAAATATTTGAAAAATCACCAAAAACGATCTTTTTATTCTAGTTTCTTTAAAAAGACCTTTAAAACATTTTTTTCGGTGCAGAACCAGAGTATAGGATCCGCTCCTATGGCTCCTGGGTCAGAAAAAATTTTCACGCTGTAAAATTTAAAAAAAAAATAAAATAATGCTTTAAAAATCACACTTTGCACTCAAGTTTTAAAGCAGGTCTTCAGCCAAAAAAAAAAAAAAAAAACAAATTTGTGGCTGATTCTTATGTCAAATGACCCCCTATTTCCAGATATGACCTCAGTTTCCCTCCTCCACCCCCTCTTTCCAGAGAGTCCCCCCCCCCCAATTCAGAGTCATTTTACTAATTCGGAGGGGAAAAGTACATTACGTAACCCGTTAACATAATTCTAAAAGGCAACAGAGGTTCAAAGTTCAAAATCATGTACATGTGTACCAAAAATATAAACTAGGGCGGTATACCTCCCCCCTCCCCCCCCCCCAAAAAAAAAGAAAAGAAAATTCAATACTCTGATTTTTCACAAAAAAAAAAAAAAAGGTTTAAACCGTCTCTTAGAAAAACAAGAAAGAAGATTTTTTTTTTTTTGGGGGGGGGGGGTACACCGCCATAGTTTATATTTTTGGTACACATGTACATGATTTTGAACTTTGAACCTCTGTTGCCTTTTAGAATTATGTTAACGGGTTACGTAATGTACTTTTCCCCTCCGAATTAGTAAAATGACTCTGAATTGGGGGGGGGGACTCTCTGGAAAGAGGGGGTGGAGGGGGGAAACTGAGGTCATATTTGGAAATAGGGAGTCATTTGACATAAGAATCAGCCACAATTTTTTTTTTTTTTTTTTTGGCTGAAGACCTGCTTTAAAACTCGAGTGCAAAGTGCGATTTTTAAAGCATTATTTTATTTTTTTTAAAAATTTTACAGCGTGAAAATTTTTTCTGACCCAGGAGCCATAGGAGCGGATCCTATACTCTGGTTCTGCACCGAAAAAAATGTTTTAAAGGTCTTTTTAAAGAAACTAGAATAAAAAGATCGTTTTTGGTGATTTTTCAAATATTTTGGGGGGCCACGCCCCCCCCTCCCCCCAAGTTCCCCGATTATTTTCTCGGTGCTCATGATTTTAAACTTTGAGTCTCTCTTGACCTTCAAAAAAATTTATTGGTGAATATAAGGCTCCTTTCCCCTCCAAAAAAAAAATATTATAGCCCTGAAACTAAGGAAAAATGAAAAAAAAGGGGGGCGTTTTAAAAAAAATTGGGACGTGATAGGGGAAAACGGGGGTCATATTCGGATTCAGGGGGTCATTTTACATAAGAATCAGCCTTCAAAATACCAGAAGCATTTTCAAGGTTTTTTTTTGTCGAACAGTGAGTCAGTAAATGCTTCTAGCTAACGTAACGACCTTCAAAGTATCAGCTGACAATTTTTCCACCGAGATACAGCCAGCTGACGTATATATTTATCAATAGTTACATATAAGCTATCATCTGGTAAATTTTTAGGCGAGAGGAAATGAGTGATTTTTTTTTTTTTTCTTCAAGCGTGGGAGGTTACAACTACTCATCCCCCCCACTGTGCCGCAGCTGACGGTCATAGGGCTTTATGATACTGTTGTCTGATGCGTATGGCCAATTATCTATCGAGAGGAAATAATTAACCAAATTTTCACCTGGCTCTCGTACTATGTGCTTTTCACAGTTTAAAATTGAAAGCTCTCCTACCAGTAGTATACTGCAAAAACAGCAGTTTCTTTTCTGCAGTGTAATTTCACTCCTTTTAATATTACCTACCACCTAATTTTTGTTGTTTGATTTATGTATTTTTATTTTGCTGTATTTTGACATACATCATGTGACGAGTGCCGTTTTATAAATAAGGAGACAAATTAACTTGGAGAAAACACCATTTATTTCTACAAAATAAGACGCTACCTAAATTTAAAAATAATCTCCATCCACATTAATGCACTTGTCTCAAAGGGAAAATAGCTTTTTGCTTTCTTTTACGTTTTAAAGGAAGTATTTTGATCACAAAAAAATATAAAAAAATCACTTAAAAATCGATCTACATTTCTATTTTGGCAACCCCCGTATAAATTATACTTATGTTTTTTTCCAGTTTCTTCTGCTGTGACCCAACGTATTTTCAAGCAGGTTTTCTTTTACAATTTAAGTGTAAGTATTTGCTACCCCCCCTCCCTTTTTTTAATTCTTAGCTGTTTTTAAAACAATTCCAATAAAATAAAATATGCTTTTCAATTATTTGAAAGTGTTTATATGGGTGTTTATTTAGTTCCAGAAGTGACGATTGGATTAAATGTGTTCTTATATTTTTATACATATGCAATTTATTTAGGGTTGAAATTTCAAAAAATACTAAACCTTCTAAAAACGTTACTAGCCTGATTTGTTGCAAAGATGATTTCCCAGTACCTTTCATAACTCTCATTTTTAAAGTAAAGTTTACTTGTAATGTGAAGGGCCAGACATGAGTTTAGACTTATTAATTTTAGCATCAAATCTCCTAAATCAATTACTGTATTTCTTTTAATAATGCTTCGCTTTCCTACAAAATGTATTCAGTATTAATTTTAAAGAAACAAAGATGCAAATAGCTGATTATTTTACAAACAAGAAGTTCCGTCAAGAACTAAACGAGCCTACTTTCCCGTACATCTACATCGGCATTCTAGCATCTGATCATTATTCTCTTAATTATCTGAGACTAAAAATTATGTCAAACATACCTTTTTAGCACTTAAACCTGATTTATAAAAGCAAAATATGCCCCTCTCATCAGATGAAATGAACACATAAAAAGTAAATAAATGAATAAATAAAGTTTTGTCGCACCTTTTAAAGAATGTAACTGTTACAGTTCTTCCGTAGAAAAATTCCTCAATTGTTTTCAAAAAAAAAATGATAATTAAAAGTACAAAGTACTTCAAAACACATTTTATCAAAGAAAGAAACAAAAAGAAAAAAAAAACTTTTCCGTTGATAAAATGTCTCGAATTTCACTTTTAATCCGTTGACAGCTGTTAAATATAAATAAAGAATAAAATGCGCTCGTGAATGAAGAATTTTTGTTACAAAAAAAAATCGTCTGCCAAAAAAAATAATAATAATAATAATAAATAAAATAAAACAAATGAATAAATAAACAAAAAATCGTCTGCACAGTCAGCCATTTTTTTTCTGAGCCTGCCTTTCCGCCATGTTTGCGGAGTCGGAGTCGGAATCAGAGTCCTCACAGAAGATTATTCAGAAAAGTACTTTACAAACATTATTTATCAAAACCATTTTCTTACAAAGTTAGTTTGAAGGAAATCCGACTTTAAGTTCAGGATCAACATTCAACTTAAATTCCCCGTAGGCGCTATTTTTTTTTCTGAACGGTTCAATATTGAACGAAAAATGGTTCAAATCAAAAAGCGAAACATGGGAATGAGCCTCTCCGAGATCTTTCAAACAAAAAAAAGTTTATTCCATTCGGATGGTTCACTTAGAAGTTATTAGGTGGGGAAAGGTTGCTTGAACGGTTCAATGTTGAACAAAAAAATGTTCAAATTGAAAATTTAAATACGATAATGAAGTATCCTTGCTGAGATCCTTCGAACAAAAAAAAAGTTGATTTAAATCGGACTGTTCACTTAAGAGTTATTAGGGGTGACAGCTTGCTTGAGCGGTTCAATGTTGAACGAAAAATTGTTCAAATCGGAAATGTAAATTCGGGAATGAAGTATCCTTGATAAGATCTTTCGAACAAAAAAAAGTTGTTCAAATCGGACTATTCACTCAAAAGTTAGCATCGCGGGACAGGTTGTTTAAACTGTTCAAAGTTGAACCGACAATTGTTCAAATCGAAAAATCAAATATGGTAATGAGCTGTACTCGCTGAGACCTTTCCAACAAAAAAAAAGTTTGTCCAAATCGGAATGTTCATTCAAAAGTTATTAGAGGGGGACAGACAGATCGACCGACCGACACACACACAAATTCCCCATCTCAATACCCTACTTTCAAATTTTTAATTTTTCGATATTCATTTTTTTAACTTGGCGATATTTTTTGGACTTGGCGATAAGTTTTAGATGCATTAAGCTACTTTTAATACTTTTTCGTCTTTCTTTTATTTTCAACGGGAAAGTAGGCTAAAAAAAGGACCAAGAAAAAACACAAAAAAAAATGTAGAGTAATGAAATTTGGGTAATGCAATTGTCTAGTTAACATTAAATGTACAAGACCACTGGCTAATTTAAACTCAAGAAAACGCTGTGCAAATGCGAAATTATGTTACTTTATTAGCCGGTGTAAACTCCAGAATTTTGAATGCAATCCTGCAAGCGTGCATGCATTGTGTCATACAAGTGCCGAATATCACTTTGTGGTATGGAGTGCCATGCTTGTGGCACTTGTTATGTCAATACTAGGACAGTCATTGCTGACTGTGGATGATGCTGGAGTTGCCGTCCGTCCAATGATATCCCATACGTAATCAATTGGAGACAGATCTGGTGATTTTGCAGGTCATGGTAACATATCAACACTCTGTAGAGCACATTGCGCTACAGCAGCGGTACTCAACGAGGCTCCCCGCCCTGCACTACCCGCAGGCTTCTAAGGGGACTAACCGAAGTTAGGGGGCCTCTCGTCCAAACAACACATTCCAACCACTTACGACTCTAGACACCGTGGATTCAGATACAAATCTGGTCCGGTGGTGCCCATCGCCTACTTAATTTACCACCACAAGAGCCGCTGTCCAGATACAGATTCTGGCCAAACATCCGCTTGTGATGAGGGCTACAGCAGCGGTGTAAGGGCGAGAGTTATACTTTTGGAAATCTCCCCCTTGAATGCTAATCATGAATGGCTGTACTATAGGTTGAAGTACCAGACTAACGACAAATTTGCAGTCAGTGCGTTTGGGATAATCACAAGAGTGCTCCTGCTGTCATAGGAAATTGCTCCCGAGACCATAACTCCAGGTGTAGGTCCAGTGTGTCTAAGCCGCAGACATCTTGGATGCAGGCTGTCCCCTGGCCTCCTTCTGACCAACACAGCCATCACTGGCACCTAGGCAGACTCTGTTTTCATCAGAAATTACAACAGATCTCCTCTCCGACCTCCAGTGAGCTCTGGCTTGACACCACAGCCGTCGCAAACGGCGATGGTTTGCAGTCAATTATATGCAGGCTACAGACTATCTGGCTCGGAGCTGTCCTTGATGTAAGTTATTTCTTACCGTTCTTTGGGTGACGGCGGTACCAACTGCAGCTCGAATGCCCGCCGCAAATGCAGTACGATGCGCCACAGCCGTAAGCAGGATTTGGCGATTTTCCTTCTCAGTCGTGCCACGTGGCAGATCTGAACTCTAACTTATTGAGGTAGTACTATCCCTTTACCATAGCTTTCAATAATCATGCACGCTAGAAATATTGCCACCGCGTCTTTCTGCAATATCGCGATTTGAAAATCCACCTTCTCGTAGGCAAGTTGTACGATCTCGTTTAAACTCGGTGGGCTGTTGATAATGGTTTCTTCGTCTTCCTAAAGGTATTCCTGGCTAACATGAACGTAATGCGTCAAATTTCACGGAAAAAAAATACTCACGAGCTTTACAACACGCTTTTAAAACACGCCTTATTTGCATGTTCTGAGTGACGCCAGCTGCGCCACACTTACGCGCGGAGCGCGAAATTTCAATCGATGTCATCTTTCAGTTGTATAAACACGCCTACCAAATTTATTATTATATTATCTAACGCAGTGGTTCTCAACCTTTTTACAGCTACCGCCCCCTTTAGAACTGAAAATGTTTTCAACGCTCCCTTTGCGTACTGGCGTGAAACTTGAAGAGGGGGAGGAGGTAAAGCGGTTTTTGACAAGTTTAACTCAGGTTAAAATTTTGCCCAAACAGAGAGTTGAAAATATCTATAGAGTAAAAGAACTTATGCTTCAGAAATTTTTAATTCTTTATGATTTTTTTTTTTTTTCAAAAAAAGCGGGCTTCTTCATTTCTCCAAAAACCTGCGTCAAAGAATCAACCAAGTGCCTAGAGTTTTTCCATTAAATGAGTGACCCATTTTGGACATAATTAAGAACAAAACGGTTTGAAATAAATATTTGTGTGCGTTGTTTTCAACATTTTTATTTGAAAATTTTGAAAATTAGACTGCGTTCAAAGAATTCCCCCAAATGGTTCAGTCCCAAACCGTGCTGTTCTTATTTACCGTAAAGTCGGGTTACTTGGACCCTAGGGGGTTACTTGAGCCCATTACAGTAAAATGATAAAATCTAGGTTTGGTACTTATTAGTTGAAGACTTGCACGTAGTTCCTCGTTTCTCCGCAAGGTAGAAGCACTCTGCAGTCTCTAACGCTAGTACCAAACCCAAATTTTATCATTTTACTGTGGGCTCAAGTAACCTCCTTGTGGGTCCAAGTAACCCGACTTTACGGTACTTGCAATTATGCAATATACTCATCCGTCATTTATTACATACGGATATTGCACTTTACTGCGGAGGGGCAATAACAAAGCCGGACATTCGATTGTTCTCCGAAGGGACAAAACTTGCAAGTTTTAATTGGAGGAAAAAATGCAGTAAGATTATAAAATTCAAGATAAGTTTAATTCTTTTTAAGTAACAAGGAGAAAAAAGGTCCCTCATTTTTTCTTTCTTTTTCAAAATTAAAAGCAAAATATTCAAAAATAAGGTTAATTTTAGTCCTGTTAGGGGTCAGAGCGCCTTCCGGTGTTCTCTGAAATTTAAGTCTTAAAAACCTAAATTTAAACTATTTTGTTGACGCTGAGGGAATGATAAAGGTTGGAATGTTTGTACGAAATTTTCTTCTCATTGTACTCTGGTGGTGTAAGGGGGATGCTCTAACGACACAAAACGTCGGTCAAGTCAGGTGGCTTTCTTCTAGAATCTTTTCGAAACTAACCTCCTAAAAGCACAATTTTAAACTCGGTTTGGTCACGTTTGTTGAAAGAGGAGGTTGGTAGTTCAAGATTCCCTCTCGTAATCATTTTTTTTTTAAATCATTAGGCTGTGTTAGAGAATGAAGGTTTCGAAAGCGATTTAACAGAAATGTCTAAAACCAAAATTGTAAGCTATGTGTGGTTATTTTAGGGAAAGGAGTTTTTGCTATGTAAGTTAGGTGAGCGAGGAGGGGAGGGGGATCCAGGCCTCTTGCTCTAACAATTTGCCAAATGGAATTCATAAGGACACAATTTTAAGCTATTTTAGACTGTTGCACTTTTAAAGTGGAGACTGACCTTCAAAAACTTTTTGGAAATTGAACTTCTATTGACGAATTTTAGGCTATCTTTGAAATTACATAGCCTGATTTTTTTTGTTTTTCTCAGGAAATTTTCTAAATTAATGGTCAAAAAACGCAATTTGCAATCCTTGCATGTGGTTTCCACAAACAATATTGCTGCTTCATGGAGAGGGTATAACCCCTACCGCCCCCTTACCTAGACTGTGCCACTGATATTTGAGAACGTAAAGAGAAAGATCAGAATTCAGGCTGAGTGCTTTAAATAAATTTTAAAGGCATCCTTGGTTAAGTAGAGGATATCCTCCTACTTCCGTCCAAAACATGCCCTCTCAAACACATTTCAAAATAAACCCATCGCCCCCTTACCGCCCAAAATATATCCACCGCCCCCTACTGCCCAAAATATGTTCACCGCCCCTCAGCATCTTCCCACCGCCCACTGGAAGGCGGTATCGCCCCCGTTGAGAACCACTGATCTAACGCAAGTCTTTCTTGGTGTTGGGATTTTTTTTTCCGACAGTGTATTTCATTCAAAACATGTGTAATGAAATAGATTCGAATGAAATATGTCTCAAAAATCCATGGGCAAGAAAATTGTTAATTAACTTTTAAAAATCACAATTGAAAACTAATGTTTTTGCAACTTTTGAATGAAATATGGAGCAATCACGTGCATCGCAAACTGTATGCTTTTAGCCCTTATACTTAACAAAAATCACAACTCCAAAAATGCATTGGACGAGATAAATTTTTTCGACACTCTTTAGTGTTTAGATTTTGCTTTCTATTTGAATGTCAAAAAATAAAAAGCTACATATTCACTGACGCTATCAAGAGTTTCACTTAACTAAGAGGATGTTAAACACTCATTATTTAAATGACGTACATTTTTTTACAAAAATGAAACGTTTAAAGAAGATCGTTATGCATTTTGAAACTTTTTTTTTTTGCATATTTAAAGCAGCCCGCGTAATGCTTGAAGCAAGTGCGCTCTTAAAAATAATTATTTACATTTTTTGCACAAAAAATGTTTTATTTAGCGCAGTTTAACATGTCTCGTAATGCTTAGCTTTTAATGTCAAGTTATAAAAAAAAACTTGAAACTGTAGCGTTAGTTGACTTTTTTCTCCCGCTTTCACATTAACAACGTATTTAAATTTCCTTATAATGTTTAATTTTTAAATGATTCATTTGTAACAATAGTTTGAATAGATAACTTAGAAATTCTATTAATAACAGACTTTTTTTACTGTGTAATTGTTTAGTAGTTTAATTACTTTAGCTCATCTTCCTATTAACTTTTCCTTTTCTGCAGTTTTGATTAAGACAAAATGAGAACATAAACAATTCTTATCACTTCTTCTGATAAAAAGTAATTATTTAGTTTAAAGCTTAATAAAGTAAGCCTGTTAATCATTTATGCTATTTTAAGCATTTTCTCGGTTGTAGAGAAACATGCTATTGTTTCTGTCCAAACTCGTGTTTTTCTCGGGATTTTCTTTCATTTTGTGCAATTATAGTGAACAGCAAAGAAATTTTATTTCGTTTATAGTGAACCAATGGCTTACCTATGGGTAACCTTATCCATACCTGACGAGCTTTAGGTATGCATCTCCGCAGCACTTCATATGAAGTCAATACAATCAATAAAATAATCAATGCTGCATGAAACATTAGGTGTTCTCTTTTAAACCAAAGACGGATTACGTTTTCCAGTTTTACTCAATGCAGTTTTTTTTCTCCAAAATAGCAGTATTTTCATTTTTTATTATAAACATGAAAAGAGCACGTGTAAAATGAAAATAATTAACCGTCTATTACAATAGTGCATACTTTACATGTATATCCTCATATCGGCTGTAGTATCTTACGCTGCATCAATTAACGATAATTTTGTGGTAATGGAGGATATTATCAGGACACTTTGTACATAATTTCCTTTTCGAGGAAGAAATAACTGGCTACCTATTACCCCACAGACTCTCCAAAATAAAATAAGTTGTTATGTTAAGAGATAACCTCATCTCTCCTCAATATTATTTCATTAAATCCATGTCTCAAAGGTGGTTACATTTTCTGGTTTTTTAGGGCAACCATACCTTCTTTTGAAAACGATCTTCTAAAAATGAACATATTTTCCATTCAATGTTTCTGATATTCACAGCTGCATTGCTGCTTTTCTACAAAAAGGCTCAATAAAATGAATTTGTTCTGGCTATTTGAGCTGCTTAGGCAAATATCGTAACAGGTTTGTCGATTATGTATCAACAAGTTTAATAATACTGCAGCCGCGCAATCTATACTAAACCTTACTATCATTTATTCGCTTTAAGCAGAAAATTTTTTCCCAATTTATACAGGGTGTCCACTCCTATCGTGGCTCAATAGCTAATTTCTAAACCGTTAGAGATACGCATATAGTTCATTTAGGAAAAAATCTCCAAATTACGAAAGGAATTTTGGGTCTATTCAAATGTTTTTCAAAAAATCAAATTTTTGAAATAGTTACGAAATTTTAATTTTTATACGGCCCCTCAGTCCTATCAATCATATTTAGTAAAACATTCTTGACACTGTAACGTTTAAAACTAAAAAGAAATCACTGTTCTTCCACAAAAATTGACCGAGTTATGACGTTTTGAAAAATCAAGATTTTGCATTATTTCATGACGTCATCGAGAGGTCGCTTAAGGGACCGTATGCGAATTCCTTCAAAATCTTGACTTTTAAAAACGTCATTACTCGGTCAATTTTTGTCGTAGAACAGTGATTTTTTTAAGTTTTAAACGTTACAGTGTCAAGAATGTTTTACTAAATATGATTGATAGGACTGGGGGGCTGTAAAAAATTTAAATTTCGTTACTCTTTCAAAATTTGATTTTTTGAAAAACATTGAATAGACCCAAAATTTCTTTCGTAATTTAGAGATTTTTTCCTAAATGAACAATATGCGTATCTCTAACGGTTTAGAAATTAGCTATTGGGTCACGATAGGAATGGACACCCTGTATATTTCTTTTTTTTTTCGAGAGGTAATGTTTTCGTTGTGGCGGTTTTTATGGTACTAGTTCCACCCAACATATCAAAGGTAGATCCGGTTCAAGATTAAAATATCTTCTGAAGTCCAGAAACAAATATTTAAAAGATGTTCTAAAATAATGATTTTAGTGCCAAATTTTTCTTACATATAAATGCTGTAAATAGTGTAAAGTTGTAGTAACTTAATTATAAAAATTTTTTTTTGAAACAGAACGGAACTAAACTCGAAAAATTACCAAAAGCAGCCACCAGCAGAAGATGTACTCAACTTAATGCGGAACTTACCAGCCAGCGTTTGCAGTTGTGTAGGAAATCTTAGCGCTAACTATTCATTCCAATTGTGAGGCAAAAGCGTAATAATTAAAATTTCTGGTCCAGATATGAAAACGTAATTCTGGAGAAACAGAAATTCCGAGAGAACGCTTATCGCAGAATGATTTGGACCGTGCCCAAAACTTTTCTGCTGATGAGCTTCATTAAGGGAAGACTTTAATTATATGCAAGGTCCTTAGAATGGAACACATCATTTAAACTCCATCATTAACTTTGAGAGCAAAATATCCAGAATTTTAAGCATTAATCTTTTTAAGTGAGATTTATTCAACTCTGAAAGGACGTAAGAATGTGTTTAGATTATTTTAAATAATTTTTAAAATTCATCATAATAGTTAGTTCTGTATTGAGCATATCAAGCGTTACATTGCTATGAGAAAAATACTAAGACACATAACGATAATGCAGTAGTCGTAATGTCTTTATAGAAACATTATTTTGATGTAGAGCGTATCATAAACCGATTCTTACCCAGAGTTATAGTGCAAGCTCTGGTATCTGACCATTGCTAGGTACGTAGTGAATGCTAAATTACTACGATATCTTCTACTTTATGTGTACAAAGCATCGTTGCTCTAGAACTTCTCAAGTCTAAAAGCTGGATATTTTTTTCTGTGTTTTCTATCCACGTCAACATCATGAGTATAGAAATCACTATTTATTATTTTATCGCATTATCTGATGTAGATGAAAACAGTTTTAAGTAACTGTAAGCAAATTTTATTTGCGAATAATACAGTTAAAGTCGTTATACACAAATACCGTCTAACATTCTTTTGCCTTTCGATCTTTTACATTTTGATTCTTTCAAAAATGTAAAAGTATACCATTAAAACTCTGTTAACAATTGCATCAACTGACTCCACTCAAGTTTTACAGTGCCTCTATGAGGTGATATGCCACAATAGTGTGACAGAGAGTGGGGCAAAAACTTCAACAAAAATCTGGAACATGCATAGAAATTATTGATTAGTTTTAGTACCTTAGTTATACCCATCTAAAAAAAACAGTAATCTTGCCTACTGAACGTCATCAATCTTTCTAGATACAGCCCAAACCTTTTCTAAAGAACACACATTTTCATGTTCAGGAAATTTACGGACTTTTTGCATGTCTCTACGCAGGTTTATATTAAATACCAGACAAATTGCTAATTGTTTAGCGAGAATGTTTTATCAAATATATTACTTACTTGAATTGGGCCTCAATCATGGCTGCAGGAAGAAACTTGATTTCTCATTTATTTTTATGAATAAATTTATTATCATTATTATTTTATTTATTTATTAATTTTTTTTGAGGCAAATTTAATCTCAGTAGGAGAAGCTCTATCTCTAGGAGAGTGAAGGACTGTTTACGTTTAATTTTTAGACCAATATCTCTTAGATTGTGTTTTCTCTGAAAATTGTTGAGCCAATATATATATTTTTTCTTTTTAGTCTTAGCTAGATATATTTTATTTGTAACTAATTTAACAGTTTTTTTTTGTGAATTTTTGCGACACATACATGATAGCTTTTTCATTGGAGCGAATCTTTTGAGGTGTGCAATATTATAGTTGTCAGAGAAAATGATTTTAATTGGCTAAATTATCTCTAACAGAGTAAATCTACAGTTTAACATTTCTCAATTCGTATGATGTTAAATTTAGGAGACAAAACATGATTGTTTGAAGAACCATAGAAAGTAATTTGATGAGTAACTAATACCAGTAATGACACTAATCCATATAAATAAAACAAAAAATATGTGTGTGCATATATCTGTACCTCAGAAACAGACTAACGTAAGTCCATTTTCGTCATTTTTCAGTAGAGGGGAAAAACTGTGTATTCGACAATCGTTTTTCCCCTCTACCGAAAAATGACGAAAATGGACTTACGTTAGTCTGGTTCTGAGGTACAGATATATATATTTGAGGGAAAAAAGAGTACCGATCCATTCAAATTTCGAATAAAGGACTTCAAAATGGCTTTATCTAGCAAAATATGTATCGGATCTTTTCGATCTTGGTCTCATTCGAAAGATTGCAAAAAATACCTGTTAGGAAAGTTTCCTTCCAAGGGTTTTCAAAACTACTCATTGCTATCTTCATCGTGAAAAAAAAATACGACCGTTTGGAAATATTGATTTTAAATTGGTTGTATAAAAATCGTCTGCACGAGCGTGAAAAAAATTAAATAGCGTGAAATAAATTATTGATAACAAAAAGGTGTTGCCATTTTGTTCTTGAACGTAAACAAATAAAATTCTTGCTTTTGCTTTTCCTGTAGCAGGGATTTAAAACTTTTTTGGCGATTGATTCATTTTTCGTACTGCGCAAAATGCCGACTTTAATCTAATCGGGACTTTTATAGACACGCGTTACTTGACATAAATTTTATTCTCAAGGTATACCGGGCATAGCCGAGCCACGCAGCTAGTAACTAATACAATGTTTCGTCAAAACGTTTTCTAATGTACGATAATTTTTCTTTTAACTCTCAAGAAACTTCAAACTCGTTACTCAATTTTCTTCAGCGTATATTATTGCATTAGCAAACCTTTCTAACGTGAAACTCGAACTTATAAGCAAGTTATTGTGTTCATTGATTCCTTTAACAATAACCATACATACTAGAATAAGAGATAGAATGTAAGAAAAGATACATAACACGATATTCTTCAACTAAGAATTATTTAACATTCCGGAGAAGAATTCAAGAAAATGTAAGGCTTTTTATGTTACCACAAATCGCCTGAGCTTTCTCACATGTCTTCGTTAAGTCCTCAGCACCTCATCATCATTACTCGTTGATGAGCTATTGTCGCATGTCTCATTTGCTCCTTTTTCACTCTTTCTTTTATGAAGTAACATTAGTATATATTGCCGAAAGCCTTATCAGCTATTGTAGTTGTTTCCTTTTTCTCTGATTCCTTTCAGTTAACAGAAGCTGAAATGTTATGTTTACTGGAGAATGTTAATGTGAAATTGTATGACGTTACTATAAATAAGTTTCTGGTTGTTCATTGATGTATTTATTTAGTAACTATCATTACATTAATCTCATTAATTAATGTATATTTTCCTCGCTTAGTTTTTTTCTGTTATTATACACTTCAATAAAACTTACAGGGACACTCGACGAAAAACAAATCCTTTACTGTGCATTCTATTCAAGAATATTTTATTAATGTCTATACTTTTCTACTAAAAGCCAAAAAAGCATACCTATCAATGTGTAAGAACAACTTCTAAAAGATAATTAAATGTCCCTTATAGTATTCGTAAAAGTGAATGATGTGGAGAGTGTTCTGTGAAACGGAAATCAATAAATAAACAGATAACATGTTATACATAAATAAAATGAATAAAATGCATTTAAAACTAGTCATAGAAACAAGTTTAAACTCCTAAAGCATTTAATATGTCATAAGCACCACGTCAAAATATCCCAGAAATGACTTTTTTTGAACATTTTTTTTCAGTTAAATTATTTTAAATCAATTTGATATCTAAACGGGAGACAAAAACAAATCCTTTACTGTGCATTCTATTCAAGAATATTTTATTAATGCCTATACTTTTCCAGTAAAAGCCAAAAAAGCATACCTATCAATGTGTAAGAACAACTTCTAAAAGATAATTAAATATCCCTTATAGTATTCGTAAAAGTGAATGATGTGGAGAGTGTTCTGTGAAACGGAAATCAATAAATAAACAGATAACATGTTATACACAAATAAAATGAATAAAATGCGGTTTAAAAGTAGTGATAGAACCAAGTTTTAACTCCTAAAGCATTTAATATGTCATAAGCACCACGTCAAAATATCCCAGAAACTGACTTTTTTTGAACATTTCTTTTTCAGTAAAATTATTTAAAATCAATTTGATATCTAAACGGGAGATCGAACTACGCTTTGCACAGTGGTTTCCTACCATTTATGATAGGAACGATGTAATTATTTATCAGCAGTTTATGCTTTTTTTTCCCAAAAATTACGAATTATCAGTTTCAACAAAGTTTAGGCAAATAATGTTATCATTTTGGAACTACTAAACTAGTTAAACTATTCTAAGAAGTACAACAAATAATTCGTTGACGAAAAAAATATATTCAAGTAGAATTTTATGCATGAAAAACTTGTGTTTCAGAAGCGGACACACTACACTATGCTGACATATTATGACACAGTATTTTATGTGAAGCAAAAGTAAATAAATGAAATCAAATACAAATAAAGTATTAGAAAAAAGTTAAGAATAAATAAAAGTAAAATATAGTTTAAAAATAAGCATAGAATTAACTCTTCTAGTATTACCCCATTAATGCCTAGCGTCCCTTTTTAGGGACGGTCCAAAAAAGGGTCTGAATTTCCCCAAAATGAACATTTCAACCAAATAATAGTGTTCAACCTTGGTATTGTTTCCATTTGTTATTAACAGATTGCAGCACATAACCATTGTTAAGTGAGTTCTGTAGCAGTTTTAATATGATCTTTATTAAAAATTAATCCGTTCACCATCTCAAGAAAAAAAGCTAAGTTTTCAAAGTTATTCCTAACTTCCCAGTTTATGTTAATTGCTGATTTTATTTCTTCTTATAAAATGTCTTTTTAAATATTATATCGTAGGCAGAAAAAAAAATTATTAAAGAAGTATGTACCCTCTGGGGTCTATCGTAACTTTTAAGGGACGATTTTTCTTTCCTTAATAAAACAATATTCTTTACGTAGTATTTGTTTTATAATGTTTCATGTCCATTAAACACCGTTTGTAACCAGTATACAGAATATAAATTTGGAAAAAAGACGGCAGGTATTAATGGGTTAAATCTCATAGTATTTTCTTCATCATATCGCACTACGTGCTGAAATAAGTCAAATATCATGAAGTGATTTCCAAATATTTCCCTCGGAGGGTAAAAAACGCATTAAAATTTATTTCTTCGTCACTTTCTAAAACGATAGATGAAATGTTTTACCATTTCATTTGCCAGAAAATCCTGGATAAGAGCGAATGCACGGAAAAGAAATACAGAGCTTATATTTAAACGCAAAAACTCAATTTTATGCAAAACTTCTGTGAAAATTCGGAAACTTTTCGTCGTTTGAGCTCTAAACTATCTCTATGCAAATATTTTGATTTCATACTTCCGCACTAAAATTCAAACAGTATTGATTTTTTTTTATTTCTTCGGAAGTTTATCTTTAGGTTCGGTTTTATTATCATTTTCAGGGGCGCTACAACTGTGCTCCAATGCATACACTCCTCAATAGAGACAAAAATACATTTTATAGTTCAAATTTAAGTTTTATTTACTTGGAAAATGCTCATGAGTTGACCATGACTATGCTTGCTTCTGGAAGTTGAATCTTTTCTTTTTTCAAGAAACCAAAACGAATAAGATCAAAGTAAATTATTGTCATTTTTAAAATGTACTGGGGAAATTACGGTATATGAAAATAAGATGAAGCTAAACAAAAGTCGTAATCTATCGTTTCAAATAATACATATTGAATATATTGGTCAAAAAAAAGGCTCTCCCTCTTTGACAGTAAATATCTTTATTTTAAAGATATTGTCAAACTCACTAACCTTATGAGAATGTTAATGCTTGGATAAAAACATATTTTCAAAACAGCTCAAGTTCATAATCATACAATGTGTACGATGCTTTTCACTATTTCTCATAACTAGAATCTGTAGAAGTATGCGTCTAGTTGACCTGAAATGTATTGGGTCATTCCATAGTGACTAACGTAACATTCAGAGCTGATTTTGTAACTGTTTTTACTTGTAACTTAAAGGATAAAACATATTTTTTAGTTATGCTGGTGGATTCACAATGTACATGGTATCTATGTATCATTTCTGCTAAAAATTTCAAACAAAATTACCGACAGTAGATATTATTTTCAACTAAAATAGCAGTGTGACTAACGTAACATTTTTGCAACCCTGAAAATTTATGCTCATGTTGTGAGGCAAAAATTTCTCAAAGTTAAGCAAATTGAATGATATATTTGAAAAATGTGTAAAGTTGTCCTTTAACAACATAAAACTTATTTAGGGCCCTGCTCCACATCAGCGAAAAACGCGACAGAAACTGAAGGCAGAAACCGAAAATCCGGGTAATTTCCATAGAACCATTATTTGCTCCATTTTACGCTTCTGCTTTATTTTTCTGCTTTACGTCAATGTGGAGCAGGGCCCTTATTAGATCTTATTTTTTTTTTAGTCTTAAGTGCCACTTTTACTCAAGATGGAGTGTGACTAACGTAACGTGACTAACGGAACCATCAAATAACAAGCAGTAGACACACTACAAACTACTTATTATGCCTAATCTCAGTGATAATTACAATATTTTTTCATTTTTTGTTAACTTCTTATATTGTATGATTTTTATTTATTTATTTATTTTTTGATACTTTTTTCACTTCGGTATTTTTTTTTCTTCGGCTGAGTTTGACATTTCTATTGAATGACCCTACTGTAGAAACGAGAAAATAAAAATATGAAGGCATCTCGGGTTGGAGATAAATATCTTTTAGAGTAAGGAGTTTAAATTTATTTTCAAACAACTTGGCTGGACATTAGAAGTGGTGATATTTAAGTTTTCCATTTGGTTCAAGTTTTCAATTGCAAAAGCAAACAGCCACTCAAAGAACAAAACTTTTTAACACCTGCACTCTTTTCTTACTGAACTTTGAAACAACTGCAGCTTACACTATGCCCCTTTTAAAGTATTTGATCACCTAATTTAAAGGATGTGAGCTTTTTTGCAGACACTTTCTTTTTTGTTTTGGATAGATTAAATTCGATTGCATAGCAATATTAAAGCTTTAGTTTTTAGTGTCACTAGGTGTGTGTACGAGGAAAAGCGGATATATATTTCTAAAAGTAGTGTTTAAATTAAGGCAAAATATATTGATTGTGAAATAATCTATTATTAAAAAAGCAAGTTACTTTTCATGATGATGCAACTCAATAAGTACGTGTAATTCAAAAATCGTGTTTGTTTTGTTTCTTTTTTCAATTCAATTTCAGAGTGGTTTACTGACATCTCAAACTAATTGAAAATTTCTTTTGACATATTATATTGAAATTTCTATAATTTGAATTTATATGTGCTTTAACACAAGAAAAATTTTGGTTCATTAAATTAAACTTAATCAACATCGAACACTTGCATAAAATTTCGTTTGACTTGAGAGTTTATCCGTTCCCGATAAATGCTGAACAGAACGAGTAAAATCGTAGTTTTGAGAAAATCAACTTTAAAAGTCAGTGTTATGCATTTCTCGAGCAGACAAACAAACATGATTTTCAAAAATCGGCGTCTGTTATTTCCCCCATATCTTCCATTTTATTGGAAATTTTTAGCGGAGTTTGTTTTAAAGTGATCCCATTATTTTCGACTTCAAAAAAAGTCAATCAATTTTTTGACCCAATCAAAGCACTGTTAAAAATTCAAGAAGCTTTTATGGCAAATGTTTCTATAAAATGTAGCATTTACCGTACAGAAATTTTTTACAGTGAATTGGACCCATAAAAAATTTGCGATTGCGTCGCCAATTGATCACCACGTGACTTATTGTGAGATGCACATAACACTCTATTTCCACTCTCCTGATATGGCTCATCTGGTACCGTGAAAAGTAAAGCAGTGTGAAAAAATTGGGTCCCGGTTTCGATCCTTGTCGTTCGTATCTCTGCGCTTTTTATTCTCGTTACTTTTACCGTAAAATTTCAGGAAAAGTTTTAACAGTGTAGTCCCCTCAAGTTTGAACTTTGACTGGTGTAGTCCGGAAATACAGTCGAATCTCCATACATCGAACTTCCATATATCGAAATTTTCCATATATCGAACTTCTAGCAAATTCACATGTTCATTACATAGAAAAACTGTTTCTATATATCGAAAAAATCTCCATATATCGAATTTTTTTGGAAGCGTAATTAGAGATTTTATTCCGCTTTTAGACATTTTACCTCACGAAAGATGAAAGTCAGAAGATGAAGATGTAATTGAACATGAAAACATTACGAAACCGTCAAAAAAAGAAATGCAAGAAGCATTTGAAACAATACGTCGGGGGCTGCAATTCGCGGAAAATGTTCCTGATGGAGTGTTTAGTGGACTGAATAAATGTGAACATTTTTTTGATGAACTTTCTGTAGAACAGGCTGTTCTGCAAGATATTCGCAGTTTTTTTTAAAGAATGTGATCATTGCAACTACTCTTTGGATTACTGTTTTTCAATAAGTATGTATAATATTCATTAAATTTTTCATATTAGTTCATTTTTAATTCTTAACTTTCATCAAATATGATTAGCGTATATGTTAGTAATGGATTTTCATGTGTGAAATTTTGCTTTAATTTCAATGTTTCCGGAGTAATTTTCAAAAAACTGAGGTCCTTTCTATATATCGAAATTTCTATATATCGAATTTTTTTCATGCAGTTTGCTACTTCGATATATGGAGGTTCGACTGTATCACATAAGAAATGAACGAGAAAAGCTCAGACCTTGATTTCGGCAATATCGAGCACGTAGCGGGTAAAGATATCATAGAGCAAAGTTTAAATCCTAAAATCTTTTTTTAGATTTTAGGATTTCAACTGCAAAAAAATTAACTGTTAGTTTTATAGTACTACTGCTAGCCGAGGTTCCAATTTACAACTAAAATGTTCAGTTATAAACTAAAACTAGCAGTTTTAGTTTCTTACTGTAAATTTAGAAACTTTACAGTTAATTGCCGTAAAATTTAGCTGTAAAAACAGCAGTATTGTACTGGCCAGAGGTTCCAGTTTAAAACTGTAAAATACACGGTGATAAACTGTAAAATGAGCAATTTTACAATTTATCACTAAAATATCGATTTATCACCATAAAATTAGCTGTATTATCCTGTAAAAACAGCATTCATTTTTTACAGTGCATGCATGAGTCATATAATATGTTGGATTTTTTAATTTATTCAAAACAAATTATTCCATCATAAATGCAAAAACTCACCCTTGCGTTTTTTAAAAGTACAACCTGCTATTCCATCACTGGAAAAATTACTTTTTATTCAATTTGCCCAAACATCTCATGCAATACATTAATCCATATTTTTGGATCGAATTCGGAAGAATGATGAATGATAAATAAGGATAAATTATCCCTTATCATTTTATCTTAAATTTCGACATTAATTTATGTGCTGAGCAATACGTCTGAGCTCAACAAACGGATTGAGTTTTCTCCACGAAGCCGATAATTCCGGTTAAAGTAGCTGAATGGATGGACTCTTTCGTTTAAGCTATCAATATCGATTATCTAATGCTATTAAGAACATCATTAAAAGATTAAGGGAACTGTAAATTTCGATCCTAAAAATCAGCTTCTGTAACGTTGTTTCAGGGAGAGTGGTTCATAATTAATGAACAGCTTCCATAAGATTAATTTATTTGGCCCGAATAGAGCAGCATTTTCTATTCAAAATCCGTATATAAGCGACAATGATCAGTTCCAAAGGTTTAAGACGATAAATGACTATGTTATATAAAAGAATGTTCAGCTTTTGCGCATGATATTTCGTTTGAATATTGTATTTTGACGGGATTCAATTAGAAATATTTATAGGCATTATGCTCTGTAGAAGGTAGTAATTGTTATATTATTATTGATTGCCATATAAGTAAAATATGCAAGCCGTTAAAATATATTTTATTCAAAAAAAAGCAAGAATGGGTTGTTTTCAGGGTCGTCATTTCAAGGGGGGGGGGTCAAAGAGTGCAAACACAATGCAATTTCATAGAAAAACAACAAAAACCACGCCCACTTATACGTAAATACATTGATTTCTCAAAGCCAGGAGGGGGGACAATTGACCTCCCCCCCCCCCGATCCCCGTAAATGACTGGCCTGGTTGTGTTTTCCATTTTTCAAAAATATTTATTTATTTATTTATTTTTAAAGAGAACGATAAGAAACATGGGGTGATTTTTTTTTAGTTTTAATTCATTTTCTTTCTTTCAAAAAATAATGTTAAAAACGCTCTGTCGCTTTTTCATTTTCGCCGCTGACGTCACAAGTGAACAATCCGGTCTTAGAAAGACAACTATAAAAATAAGCTGACATTTTGAGTCGGATTTTTCATTGTTGCAGAGCTAGGGCTATGTTGGCCTGGTTTCCCCCAAAATTTCTCCATATGTGACGTTATACGAAAAATTACCATGTTTATGAAATCTGACATTTGAAAAAAAAATATTAAGAATTAAGCTGTTGGTTAAAAAAAAAATAATTTCTATACCCATGTTTTTATTTTGTCAATAGTATCTCAATATCAGTGACCAAAAGTAATACTTTTAACTAAAGGAAACAACCTCACCTCTTAAAAGGTACAATGAAAAACCGTCGTTTTGGGTCTGTTTGAAGCCTAAATCAATATATCATGATAGACTCAAAAATGACTTCCATGGTGTAACGTATGCGCTGTGATTTATAGAGTAGATATTTATTTACACAGTAAAAACAAACATTTTTTACTCCGCACATAATCATTCTTGTACCAAGTCCATCTTTATTTTTTATCCCTGTTTCCATAGCTAATATACATATTAGGGAAGCACCGATAAGCAAAATGGCCGATTACCGATTACCGATTAATCGGCCTTTGATAATCGGCCGCTTAATCGGCTAAGCCGATTCATGATAAAGATGATTGTTTTTAATACTACCAATTTCACCATCACTTTTTTTTCTTTCTTTTTCAATTTCGATTTTAGAAATAGGAACTTATTTCTGAGAAAAGATTTTTTTTTTCCAGTTTTAAGAAATAATTTCAAAACGTTATCCAATTTTTTAGAGCCAATTTTCATATTATTTTCAATACTATTACATTAACACATTGTTAATTACGTTAACTAGACATGAAAACTCAAAACAAGTAATTAGGCGGAGTCTGGTGAGCGCTCTAATTTAGGAGTGCTTTTAATTGAAATTTTTCAATTATTCGTAGCAATTTAATTCATGATTTTTGTTCTTTGTAAAAATTAGGGGTTAGCTGAAAGCACTATGCAAAAAGAGAAAAGTATAGACACATAAAAAATGTTGCAGCATTTTCTACCTGTATATTTATTCAAAATAGGAAATTTAATTCATTAAAAACTTTATATCAACTGTGAGGATTATTATTACTGTTAATGAAATTGTTCATCGTGGTTTCTTACTGAATGTATACTTTAAAAAATTATATTTAAAAATATTTTTTTCGCCGATTAATCGGTGCAATTTTGCCGATTATTAATAATCGGCGTAGTGGCCGATTATGGCCGATTAATCGGCATTGCCGATTAATTCGGTGCATCCCTATTATTTATATATACTTACTCAGCAATTGCCCCTCTTAACATGCATTATATATAATCATAACACATGGTACAGTGCACGAGAGTTGATATATTACTGCTATTGTACCACTCGCTATAGACAGTGTGCTTCGCGATTTTCAATCGCTTCTACGAGCAAGATTTCAGTTATTTTGTCTTACAAGTACACATGTGTATTGAACATGAATGCTAATCCTAAAATGCACCAAATGCACTATTTTGAAAATGATATGTTGTCTATTATAGATTACCAGGTATTCCGTAATCTTCAAAGCGCGTCATTTCTTTTAGAGCCTGTACATTGTTGCCGAGGCTAACAAATGTTCTTCTAGTTATATACCATTGCCTCCACATTAGACAATGTTAAACAGAGACAGAAAAAGTGGATACTATTCAGTAAAATCACTTACTCTCTACATAGGAAACAGTTAAGGTCTATTGAGAGATAACGGAAAAAGAAATAGAAGCACTATAACTAAAACAGTAACAGAACCCTCGACATTTTAAAAGGTTTAAACATTTTAAAAATTTCGTTTTTAATAATATATTATACATCATTTATCATTTTTTGCTCCCCCCCCCCAAAAAAAAAGAAAGGAGGAAAAAGGAAGACGAGAAAAAAAAAATATTGCAAGATTAAATAGAACTATTTTTTTTTTCTTTCTTTCTTCCTTTTTTTTTTTTTTTGCTATTGACCGTTCATTACAGATAGTTTTTAAAATGCGCTAATGATGAGTTTCCCATTTTGTATTCATGAACCATTTAAGTCCATTGATGTTCTGCATCGAAAAAAAAATGATATTCCATATAACACTGATATATCTTCCAATCTATCTACCTACCTATGTATTTTATCTATATTATCTATCTATCTACTCAACTATTTATCTGCTAACAAATAACATCACAAATAGACTCCAGCGTTTTGATGAAATATTTTTTCAAAACATTCTACATATTGTTTCAAAGACATGTTTTTCTATCAACAGCATTCCTGAAACGTTTTTCATTCTTTAGACTGAGACTTCATAATTGCGTTTCCTTTTATTGCTAGAGTTTGCGCAAAGTTTATTGTTCACGTAATTACTGCTTGTAAGTAAGATTAAGGTTACGCAGTACATTCAGCCCCTAGAAGAAATGTAATTTATTGTTTTTTTTTTTTTTTTTTTTTTCACAACGTTCAATTTATTTTGAAATACTTCACTTTGTCGAGAGTGAAGCTGGAAATTCCTTTGTTGTTTAGAAATAAAGTATTTTCTATTTAATCTTCTGTACAAACACTACCTCGGCTTATTGTGTTTTACAATTTTTTCCTGTCTCAAAACAAAAAGCCTTTGTTTTTTATTAAATGAATAAATATAATTGAAAAGGAGGTATGTTTCTGGACTTCTGATTTGTTTTTTAAGCATAATCCTTCTTTCGCATTTTTTATACAACACTAGGGAATCTAGTTTCACTAGTTAGTAACATTGGCTTAATTAACAATAAATCAGCTATTACTCATCAACGAAAATAATTACTTAATGACTCTAATTAGTTATTGTTACATTTAAATACATAATCTCACTATCGGAGGAGAGATACGGTTCTTAAGTGACAAATTTCTGTTGGTGGTATTTAAAAATGAGAGATTGAGTTTATCGATAAGCTTGAATTAGAGAAAGTTTGTTTTATCTTCTGTTTTTTTCTGAGGGGGGGGGAGGAGGAAAACAGTTTTAATTATTTCTCCTTTTCCTTCTGCTCCTTTACAGACTTATGTATAGTTATAATTTACTAAAACCATAACTAGGAAAAGTTAAAAAGTTATAAAGTTTGAACAAAAGCAATATTCAACACACAATATATGAACAAAATAATATTCTTGCGTTAACATAACGCACACCGTCAGTGCGTTTGTGGACTTAATATTGTACATAATTTTAAATGTGTTTTAAAAAAGTCAAAATGGGCTATTTTAGTGGCATTATATCAAAAATGTGTATTTGGTAACTATGTGTATTTTGGTAACAAAACTTGAACAGTTTGTCGAAGTTGATAAAACAGAGCCTGTGCTGGAAATGCCGGTTCAGAAAGCCCTTTTATAGAATATTATGGCCCTTTCTGATTTTCTTCTTAGGATAGAAGTATTCACTATGTATCAGTACTCCGTCGATAATCCCAAAACTCGCAAAGATTTCTTTTAGTTGCGTTGCAGTTTCTACGATGCGTTGAATAAAGCGGGGTCTCCATCATCAAAATGTCCTACCCGGCGTCTCCATCATCAAAATGCCACGTAAAAATTAACTTTGCACCAATAAAATAAAACAATGTATTAAAAATATGCATGAAGTATCTACATGGGTGGAACAGAGCATGCTAGTTCACAAAAAAAAAATAGACAGAGAACATGAGTGACAATCCGAAAAAAAAACATGTCAGCTAAAAGAATGTGTCAGGCAAATAAATGCTTAAAATCCATGATTACGCAAAAACTGTGGTTGATGGAAAAATTCTAATTGGATATATGCAATCAGCGTCAAAAATTTCCCCTAGAAACACTACAAATGTTTCATTGGAATTTTTTTTTAGTCTGTGTTATTAGTTTTTTGACACTCTATCTGAAGTCTCAAAGCGAGAAAAATTTACAATTTTAGGGGAAAAATAGCAATTTGCAAGGCAATTTAAAACTTTTTGAGCAACAAAATAATCAACAATAATTTATTCACAGTAAAAAAAAAAAAACCAACGTCGTGTTTATTAATATTTATCACAGTGCCCTGTGAGTAATTCAAAACTCCACTAACTATCAGTATTTAGTATCTAAACGGGTGTCTCTAATTAAATTCTCCCCTGATAACATCTGTTAAATTAACCCGGATGGTGCACACTAAACGTAACTTAAACGGTGCATTTCCCTTTCTAAATACGGCCGGGGAACAATGTTTCACTCCAATGTTCCATTACTCCCCCAGTCGCACAGACGGGTGCTTTATGGGGATACTTCCTTCTCTAATGTCCTACGACTAGGGAGCTAAACGATCCTTGCTAATTGTCCCCAAATACGGATATCAGCACACAGTTCTTGTTCTTTGAAGACTTTTTTAGATTATGGTTGATTTCTGCAGTTCTGTGGTGTTATGTTTGTGGTTTATTAGAATGCTGGCGCAGTTTCAAATAATAATCTTTAATTAAATAAACATCGGTGCTGCTTGTATCTAATTCTGCAATCAAAATGAAAGTGGCTTAATTAAAAAAGATGAAAAGAAGAAAATAAGGGAAAAAAGAGAAAGAATTACATTTTATGCCATTCTGGAACTAATAAGCTCAAAAAATGCTTAATAGGAAAAGGTAGGTTGAGCGTAACAATAGAATAGGAATTGAACGGCTTGCGGCAAAAAGGAGGTAGCTCCATTTTCAATGTCTTCCAAATGTCTGCATTAAAGCCCATAGCAGAAAATTGCATTCTAAAAGTTTCTTTAAGTTTTATGAATCCTCTTGTGTAACTACTGAGAAGTATAAAAGAGGATTTTTTTAAATATTAGAACAAAAAAGGTGACCTTTATTTTAAGTTGTAATAGAGACAGACATTTTGAAGACATTGAAAATGGAGCTACCTCCTTTTTGCAGCAAGCCCTTCAATTATAGTAACTGGAGCAAGATTACGAATAGCTGAGGGAAACCCCTTAAGTCAAACTGTTCAATTACGACGAATGGTTGACCCACTTTTTAATAAAAATAATGAAATAGACCTGATTTCTCCTAAAAATTTACTTTTAATGCTAATACATGGCTTATGGACCCTTACTTCAGTAAAGAATAATTTCACTTTTTACTTTTTATCCCTTCTCAATGCCTATTGCCTGCCCCATCTTTAGACTTTCAATGTTTTCTATATTATTAGTTGTGAAACAAAAGCACACGACTTTGAAATGATACGCAATCCAGTATACATTACCCCTACGTTATTTAAACTTTAATGACTGTAAAAAATCAAACTAGGGTAAGTGCTCCAGTAGTCGGCCACAATGACATAAAACTCCTCATAAATAGTACATTTTTAATTCAAAATCAGATATGACGCATTCACACATTCATGTACCTATCTTCAATCATCAACCAGTGGCAGTTAAGTTTTGGGGTAATTTTTTTGAATTAGTAATGAGTCATTTCATTTTGAATGGTGTGCCCGTCATCCAAGATTGCGATTCTGCTTATTTTTCAGCTAAGATGATGATTTGGCCGACTACTGAAGCATTTACTAGTGTTGACAACAGCTTGGAATTAAACATTTTTTTTTTAATTTCTGAAATAAGTAGGTGATTCACTATCAGAAAGATTCATTCTAAAATTTTACCTTGTTTTTGTTGCTGTATTGATAGCTGAAAGTTCTAGGTTAGCCAAGATCAACAAAGATCTCTTAAATGGCCGACTACTGGTACTTTTGCCCTATGTCCACAATAAAGTTGGCTAAATATTTTTTAAAAATATTTTAAGAGTAAACATTTGACATCTATTTGTATTTTGTCGCAGTAAATACGTTAAGAATGCACGGGCACGCTCTTGTTATGTTTACCAAAGCCGATAATTCTGGTTAAAATGAGGAGTTAGCTACATTCTCTTCTTGAAGTCATTAATATCGATTATCTGATGCTATTAAGTACATCATTGCATTATTAAAGCAGCTGCAAATTTCGATCCCGAAACCGGCTTCTGTAACGTGGTTTTGATGAGAATGATTTATAATTAATGAAGGGCTTTTTTAGAATTAATCTATTAAAATTGGATAAAACGTTATTTTGTTCATGGATTCACTATAACTGGAGTTTTTTTTTCAATTTAATTAGAAGCATAATTCACATATTTACAAAAATAAACACACCTCAAAAACTTAGTCTTGTGTATTTTCACGCTGTGTTTTTAACTTAAAAAATATCATCTCTACTAATAATAAAGCTGAAGGTGGGTCTGTCTGTCCTTCTTTCTGTCTGTCTGTCTGTTACGCGCCTAGCGCCAAAACCGTTCGGTTGATTTTCATGCCACTTGGCACAAAATTAGTTTGTAACATGTAGTTTTGCACCTCGAAGCGATTTTTTGATAATTCCATTTCGTTCTTTTTCTATTCGAATTCTTAGCGGAAATTCGATAAAATAGGGAAGAAATATTTCATACACATTTTCAAGTCTTATGTCATTCGAAAGCTTGAAATTTTCTGCACAAAATGAAGTTTTTTCGAAGTTTCTACGATCATCAGGAGAGCTGTAACAATTGTTTTTAGAATCCCGGAATTCAAGACTTACCTTCAATAAAGCAAGCCAAACGATTCTAAAATGGTTGAACTCGAGAATGAAATTTGATTGAAAAAAAAGATGAAATGAATTTTTACCATGGTTACGTGTTCATACTTATTTTTGTTTCGTTCTTTTTCCAGCGTTGCCAGACGTAGTATTTTTGATACTATGGTAGTATTTTTTCGGCCCAAATAAGGAGCGTAGTATTTTTCCGGCAACCCTGTTTCCAATATACTAATGACTTAAGTAAAAGATTTGGCGGATTTTTTTTTTTTTTTTTTTTTTTCATTTCATGGATTTCGCATTTCAGCAATATTGATTTTGGCAACGTTTGGAAACATTCGCCTATTTAGCGAGAAAGGGGTACCCAAAGCACAAAGATTAACCAAATATCGTAAAATTGCGACACTGCAACGTTCTTTTTAAAGTGTTTCATTTCGGAAAATGTATTGTTTTTTTTTTTAAGCTAGGGAAGGAAACTTTCTTCTTCTTTCAAATTCTGGTAAGATTTCTGTTGATTTCTGTGAGCAACAAAATTGTTCTTATTTTCTCTTTTGGCTTATTTTTGTGCAACTCCCCTTTGGGTTTCATTTGAATATCACAAGGGGATGCTTTACCCCTTTTATGGAGTAAATCAGTGTCAATTTCAATGCAAATGAATTGGCACGAACACTTGGTGATATTTCGTCAAGCCTTTGGTCGCCAATTTGGCGACAAATTTGGCGATTAAAAAGAATTTTTTTTTTTTTTGGTTCAATTTGGCGCTATTGGCGATATTTTGCGAAAAATTCACTGAATGATATTAAAATCGGCGATATTTAGGAGATTAATCATTGTAAAACATTTTTTTTGCATTGTTTCGTGCCAAACTAGAGACATAAATGTTTGAATTGTTATCTTGCTCCCTCCAAGCACTATTTTAGCACTTAGGCATCTACTAAGAAATGTGCACGTAAAAGGAAGTAGTGTAGGGTCCGTACCAAATTTTTATATCATACTTTAAAGGAATTGTAGTTGAATTATAACTAAAATAGAGTATTTTTTCTGCTATATCAATTATTTTACAAATGAACTTTTAATTTTATACCACGGGCAAAGCCGTGCGGGTACCGCTAGTTTTCAATAATAGGGCTTGAAGGAAGAGGAAGTGAGTTTCAAAATATAATATATTCTAATGATTATTTATGTAATTTCAAAATGTTGAACATTAAAGTACTACATAGTTCTTTCTTTGTCATTTTCTGTTTCTTTCTCAGAAAGTTATTTTTTACAGAATTAGTTACTGTTACGATCTTTACTATTTCCATATAGTTTATTTCTTAAAAAGGATATTCCCTCCTCTAAAAATGTCAAGGTTTTTTTTTTCATTGACAAAGCAAAACATTTGCTAGGTATCAAGTGGTAAGATTTTGTTTCAAATCTGTACACAGTTATACTTCAATTAGGAGAGTTTTTGAAAGCAAAAAATATGTACTTTCTTATACAGCAGAATATTATAAATTATGTAGTAATGTGTGGAAAAAATAATTAAAAGTAATTTGTAGCAATAATGTGTAGCTCTCACTTATACACTAGGTTAATGAACTTTTTAAAAGTTTACTACGCGAGTTTATTTGCTAAATGCTTTAGTTAAGCTTTGTTTAGGGTTTATTTAAAATATGTTGATTCGGAGAGTAATTTCACCTTGTTTAAACCTAAACCTTTTTCATTGTTTGGCAAAACTGTTTAAGAGTTGCTTTAAAAATTTTAGCTTTTTGAATTAACTTCTAACAAATGTGCATTAAGAAGCTTTAACACTTCGTAATCATTAAATTTCACGTTTTCTGAAGAGAATTCGTCTTTACAAAGAGGACTTAAATTAAGAAGGCGGCAAAATTTAATTTTAACTAAGTAAACTCTTTCATTAAATGTCTCTTTAATTTCAAGCGGCACAATTTGAATCTTAAACGACGTGAAATATTTTGAATCATTTGGGAATCTCAGAGCGCGCTATTCTGTGGTGTTAAGTGAATTTCTCATTACCTTGGGGATAAAATTAATTGTAGCTTACTCTGGTTTCTTAAAATATTCATAAAATTTTGTTCAATATCCTCATTAAAATGTTGCAATAAATTGTTTAGGGGAAAGTTTATGTTGCATCTACGTTTGTGACAGACATTACTTACTTTCTCTACTTTATGTTAGTTATATTTTTTCAAAAAAAAAACTGTCGTCTTAAAAATTATAGATAAGGTTCTTGTGATTTTTTTTTTCTCTTCAGAGCCTCCATCATGCTCTTTTACTTCGCATCGAATTAACCCATTTATACCCAGTAGCCTAAAAACGGAACGCTTGTTAGTTACTGCATACAAAAACCTGTAATGGGTACATCCTTTTACTAAAGCTGTTTTTCACAAGTTAAATAGTCCTTCTTCTTGAGAAAACCAGTTAGAGCCAATATTTGGATATCAAAGTTTATTTAGTGACAGCTATTTTCAGACAAATTAGTCAAGCAACGATCCAGCATGGTTAGCTAGAAAAAGTAAGTTTTTTTGCGAACTTATTTTCCATAAAATTAAACTATTTTAAAATGATTTACTTAAAATTGATCACAAATGCCTTCAGTAATGTTACTTTACAAAAGTAAAGTCAAGTATGGTCGTTTTTTGCTCACATATCTGCAAAATATCCCATAAACAGAACGCTGAATAATTTTATAAATATGGCAACGGAGAACTATTTTAAGTCTAAAATGTGTGTAAACCATTCCAAATAGAGTATGTAAACTATTCCAAGAGTTCTAAGAAGATAAAAATTGAAAAACATTGCTAAAAAACTTAGGCATAAATGGGTTAATTTTGTCTCAGAAAATAAAAGCTATTTTAGCGAAACAAGTTGTCAATAATATTAGTAGTCTGTCACGAAATTAAAAGATATCACTTGAAGTAAAGATTTTAAATGGTAGTTCCACCTCACTTTTCACTCAGGTGTCCCTCCTCCGTTACCACATGTTTTCAGGTCTTATGACTTATTACTACACTAACAACTAATCTGTGTTGTTTTTACGGAAAATACTGGCAACCGAGCTTCCAATTTAAAACTGTGAAATGCACAGTAATAAACTGTAAAACTAGGAATTTTACAGTTTCTTGCTGTAAAATTGGTAATTTTACAGTTTATTGCAGTAAAATTTAGCTGTATTATATTGTTAAAGCAAAAGTATAATACTGGCAGCAGAGGTCAAGTTTAAAACTGTAAAATGCACGATAATAAACTGTAAAATTAGCATGTTTACAGTTTATTACTGTAGAATTAGCAATTTTAAAGTTTAGTAATGTAAAATTAGCAATTTTACAGTTTAGCACTGTGATATTAGCAGTTTTTACCGTTTATTACCATAAAATTAGCTGTACTATTCTGTAAAAACAATATTCATTTTTTACAGTGTACTGAGCTGGAAGTCAATAGAAATTTTAGGAATCACAAATATTACTCGATTTAAGGTGACTCTGCTAGCTGAAAGTATGCTATGCTCCCATAGATTTAACATTGCTCCAATCAAATATACTGATCTTCTCGTAAAATCCGGGATCTCATTAAATCATGGTTAGCTATATACAAGTTTGACTGTACTAGAAAGGCTAAAATAGACTATAAAAACAACAGATACATGCCATTAGAAAGAAGCATTGAACCTAGAACCGTTGGATTTTGTGTTTTAATGTTGTATTTAGTTAGATTTGTGACTTTCCAAAAAAAAAATCCAAGTGGCAAGAAATTCAAATCCTTTATATTCGGGAAAAATTTCGGCTTTGAAACGCTCAAAAAAGTTTACAAATTCTTGAATTTTGTTGTAACAAATTGGTATATTTCCCTAGAAAAAAATTAAAAAATATACATTTTACACATCTAACTTACAATGATTGATAAGGAAGCTATTATTTAAGCATATATATGTCTATATATTTTTAATTAAAAGTATTTGAATATCTTTATTAATATGCATATTTATTTTGGTATTCAAAATAACATCATATGAAAAAAGAAAAGTTGATAATCTTTTAGACGACTTATGAGAAATAATAGCAAATCTTTACATGCATCTTTCAAAACTATTTCTAAGAATTGCAAGAATTTATTTTCCAATTAATCTCAAAGCAGTTTCTTTGAATGTTGTTATTAATATCGCTTATTTCGTCCGAAAAGAATTCCTCTTTCTCTTCTTACATCCATTGAAAAACGAACAGAACAAGCACTTTATTTTTCACTGTCTCAGTTAAGCGTTTAAAAGTAGATTGATACGCTCGCTATTTATCTTCTTAAGTCAGATCAAAGGGATGAAATTCCTATCATGTCCGTTTTTTATTTATTTATTTCTTTATTTGGTTTAGACTGCCGAGGAAATTCCAAATAACATTTCTAATCTTTCCCTTTGGGGCCATTCAGAATACTTTGGCAGGCTGTCAAACTTTGGTGAAACGTTGTTGAAAAACATCAACTCGTCTCTTTTATATTCTTCTGTTATACAGAAATCCATTTTTACGCAAGATATACTTTTCTATAAATAGCTATAATGGACCATAATGTAGACACGCGTCGTTGTCATGTTACTATATATTTCATGATTTTTATTTTTATTTATATAGCTATTTTTTTAATGTCTGAATGCTTTCTTTATCCTATATATTATTTTTCTACACTGAAAAAATAAAGTGTTGTTTTTACAGTATATTACTGGCGGCAGTGGTTCCAGTTTAAAGGTGTAAAATACACAGTAATAAACTGTAAACTTAGCAATTTTACAGTTTATTACTGCAAAGCAGCAAGTTTACTATTTATTAGTGTAAAATTGGCAATTTTATAGTTTATTGCGCCGGCCACCTTGTCTAGTGGTCAGAGTAGTCTGCCATGGATGGTGTGGCCCCGGGTTCGAGTCCCGGCTTGGGTATGGATATGCTTTCTCTCTAATGTCCTTGTCCTTTCTTTGTATGAATGTGTTGTTGTGTGAAAGGTTCCCTACCCTATAAACGGGTACCTATGGCATGCGTGTACTGCGGAAGTCGGACTACACACCAAATAACGGTACAGTTGGAAAAGTGAAGCAGTGCACCCCAAATTGCCAGCCTGACTTGCACATGACAAAAAAAAATAGTTTATTGCTGTAAAATTAGCAATTTTTACAGTTGGTTACTATTAAATTAGCTGTATTACGCTGTTAAAACAACACCAGCGCGGTAAAAGCGACAACCGCTGTAAAAACAACAACAATACCATGCCAGATTTTTCTTATTACTTTATCAAGCTTCATGATTTGCTCCTTATTTTAAAGATAATGATGCCAGCTACTGACGAAAAATACATTCAAGGCCTTTTTGTACAGAAAAACGGTTTTTTGTGTTTTTTATTACGCATTACTTCAACGAATAGCAATCGTAAACTAAGACACATTGGCGAGGCTGGTAGAGCGTCATACTTGTAATGAAAACGGTTCAAGTCCTGGCAGAAATGATGTCGTTCTATTGGGATTTTTTCTTCAGCAGAATTTTATTCTAACTTTCCTTTATCTTATATAATATTTCTGAAAGGTGTTTTTTATGAATAGTTTCAATTATTAATTTTATTTTTTGTTTTTGTTACTGCAGCTAAATTTTAGAAATAGTTCATCTAACATCATAAGTGAGGCATCATTTTAAAGATTTTTTTTATTTTGTCTCTATCAGCTTAAAATAAACAGTATACATTTTTGCTTTTGTTCAAAAAATTACTTTAAACAAACGTATTTTTGCATTCCTTCTGTCAAATGCGAATGATTCTCCTGGGTCAGATAATTTTATTTACTTTTGAAGTGTACTTAAAACACTAAAAAATGTGCAGTAATCAATCAGACTTGAAAAGTCGACCTTTGTAAATTAGCCACCTTTGGTGTCAAAAATGACTTGGTCTCTTTACCTTCTTCTCAAGCAATTCGCAGGAAAAAAAATTTAAAGGACATTTTAAATGAACATTAATGAAAAAAATTTCAAATTTAGTAAGATTACAGCAACTAAAGCAAGTAAATGAATTAAAATAATATCTGTTAAAAATATTAATAACTATATTAAGCCAATATGAATCGTATATCTTATGAACTTAGTATTTATTTATTCATTTAATCTAATGAGTAATTTTAACTTCATAAAGTACAATAGGCGGATATAGTGCGTGTTGTACCAATGAAGAATTATTGTTTTAATTTTTTAAATTTATATTCAGGCTCGTCATCTAGATGGTCAGGATGTCAATTGCCCCCTTCTGGCTTTGAGAAATCAATGTATTTCCCTGTCAGTGGGCGTGGTTTTTGTTGCTTTCCGATGAAATTTCCTTGTGTTTGCACTAGAGTGGGGCGAAAAATAAGAAGTTTTTCAGATCAACTTCTAATAGTTGCCAAAAGTTGTCTTCGGTGATAATTAGCTTTTGTGCAAAATTTGAGAAAAATCGGTTAATATCTTCAGGGGGCGCTGCGATCGCAAAGTTTTACCATAGCTTTGTTATGGATTTTATAGTTAAAATATCAAAAAGAATGCCTTTAGCTAGTCTCTTTGCGTTTTTTTACTCAAAAGATGCTTTTATGCATTAAAAGCATATGAAATGACTCACAAACATTATTTTATATGATATATTTATATTTAAAAAAATCACTTTTTTTTCACGTTTTTGTTTCTTTTTAAATGCTTGAAATGTAAATATAGCATATGAAATAATTTTTTGTGAGTTATTTCATATGCTTTGAATGCATGAATATATCTTATGAGTAAAAAAAAATGCAATGAGATTAGCTAACGGCGTTGTTTTTCATATTTTTAACCATAAAATCCCGATAAAAGCTATCATAAAACTTTGCGATCGCAGCGCCCCCTGAAGATATTAACCGATTTTTCTCAAATTTTGCACAAAAGCTAACTATCACCAAAGACAACTTTTGGCATCTATTAGAAGTTGATCTGAAAAACTTTTTATTTTTCGCCCCACCCTAGTTTGCACCCTTTGAGTGGAAAAACTTGAAATGATGGGCCTGAACAAATTTAATACTCTTCTAAAATATGCATAACATTGTTTAAAAGTAAAATAATTTTGTGGAAGGACTCTGTAACTTTTTCTAAAGGGAAATGCAGCAAGGCATTTTACGTCAAACATATTTTTTTTCTCAACAAATTCACTGTCACGAAGAAGCATCAGAACATTTTTCAGTTTTAGTGGATAAATAGTGTTTTGCAATTTCTACTTTGTTAAATTGACGGTTTTGTTTGACAATTTGATCCCTTGAATTCTAAGAAATACGTAGGTGCAAGGGAATCAGATGTACTTCTGTAAACTGAAATCAATTCTTCAACGCAACTGGTGCAATATCAGGAAATGAAACAAAAGAAGATAAATTACCGGGATTTTATTTTTTCACATTTGTACAAGCAATTTACTGAAAACCGATTTTGATCTTATTGTCGTCCATCTCCATTGTTTTTCTTGCTTATTAAACCAGAAACAACCTTTTTTGGAAGACGCGTAATCTGTACCGGGTTAATCCGTTTACATTCACTTCTGCTGGCAAACGATTCTTCTTTAGCTACTTATATGTCCCTTTACCAATTAACTTTGTATGAAGCATTATGATTTTTTAAACGTGTTTCTTCATCTAAATAAATTCTACTAAAATTGGTTTCGAAATAGTAGCAGAAAGTTGATATTTTACATTATGATAAAAAATGATTTTTTTCATCCGAATACATAATACTTAAAAACAGGAATTAAAATTCTGGGGGTATTACGCAATTAATTCTGGGAGTGGTGTGGAAAAATATCACATTCATTCAAATATATTGAGCAAGTTGTGAAATGCTGTAGAACTTTATTTCCTTCCTAATAATCAAAAACCGTCGCTGGCACTATTTTACGCAACGGTTTCTGTCGTGAATTTATACCAGCACAGAATACTCTCGTATTTTCGATAAGTGAGTTGCAATTCGCAGCAACTCATATCGTTTTATTTATACAAGACCGACATTTTTCTCATAATCAATTTACAGTTTAACCTTGGGGTATTGTCACAATGTTTAGCCGTCTCGGAAACGCCTGTTACGGCGTTTTGAGGCACCCTGGAGATATTTCGGCAGTTTGCTGAAACGTGAGGCACATTTTTCTCATGGCTGTTTGACATGATCTTAACCTTGTTTCCGACCAAAGCGTATATGCACGTGCCCTGAAATTTTTCGAATGTGAAATGTTTATTTTCATTTGAGTTTCGTCGTCGCCGCGAATTTTGATGCGTATAATAATTCGTTTGGAAAATCCGCAACTTCCTTTTGGAAATAGAGCGCCGGAAAAATAGTGAATTTAGGAAAAGTAGTGAGGATATTTACGTTCCAGGCATATTTTTCAGGGTGATAAACGCATGAATTTAGAGAGAGTAAAATATAATATCGCTTAACATTTCAAAGAATTTTCTAGTTCAGAACAAAGAGTACGGGTTTTCTTAGAAAGATATAGAGATGAGAAAAGAATAACCGATGGTAAAAACAGTAACTGATAGAGGCGGGACATTTTTGGTTGAAAATTAGAAATAAAAAATAAGTAAAAAATAAAAGCCAAAAAAAAAAATTTACATAACGTGCCTTTTTGTCAATAAATTGATTTTATGTTGTTCCCGGACGGTTCAAACAAAATATTTCCATGATTTAAAACGTCAATTAAAAGTCTTGAACTTTTTTTTTGCCAAAATTTTGGGTTTAACTAAGTCTTCAATATGAAATGATTCGTATGGTCTGAAAGTCTGAATGATTGTTTCTGTTACATCATAGTCATAGTTTAGCCTTGAATTCCGGCGCTAATAATTGCTAACGTGACTGCAAGCTTGCGCAGAACCCCCCAACTCGTCAGAACTCTAAGCGTTGTTAATTTTACTTTAGTTTTCCATTAGTTTTCTTATAAAATGGTTGCATTTTATCAGAGCTAACGTAAGGAGCATTATTATTTTGAATTAGGGTATTGGGCCCTATCATAGAATAGCTATGTGGTTGACGTAGTTGAAATGATTGTTGCACTTATAATTTAAAGTATATATATGGTGTATAAAGAATTTTTATAGCAAAATTGGTTGTATTTCCATTATAATGTCAGCCAAAGTCATATACACACAATGTCATAATATTTACATAAAATAGTAACAGGTTAAAAAATTTCATATGATAAAATAATATTTCTTTACACTAACAATAAACAAATTCCAAAAAATAATAGTGGGAATCTTAATGTAAGAAAGTTATAGCATTCTAAAAAATCTCAAATATCTTTCATCGCCTTTTTCTCGAAACTAACATTTTTGACTTAGGCCCTTTTAGAACCAAGCCACATAATTATAACCCTAATATTAGCACATTACTTATTTTTTTTTACAAAAGATTCGGTTAGCTGCTTTTTTTTTTCATTTTAAAACGCAACTTCTTTACTAGTGATTTAAGTTTTTTTCAATCTTACTTTGTCACAAAGAGCTGTATTATCCTGCAGATGCTTTGTGTTTGATTTTAAAGTGAGTGCAAGCTTGGAGAGGTTGAAAAAAGTGCATTTGTCTGCATTCAGTAAATCATCATGGTAAAAAATCAATAAAACAAGAGTGTTAAAGACTCGAGGCGAATACGACTATGAATAATCGGGAGTTTATTTTGCCCATGTTTTCTTAGAATAACTCAGACTTTAAAGAATTAGACTTCGTTGCGTTGCACTAAAAGCAAATTTTTTGGGAATTTATATTGCTGAAATGTATCTCAATACGTTGGAAATGAGAATTACTTCCAATTCTCTGGACTAATAATGATGGAAAGATCCACCATTAATTTCTCTATTACACACACATGCAATTGATTATAGTTGTAATCCATCCATCTCTTCTTGTTAAGACAAAAGCTATCGGATGGAAAATAGCTAACCATTTGTTTTTGTTCTACTGCCAGCTTACATCGAAAAGAAATGGATAAAGGGAGTCAAAATATATGAACCTTTTGCTCAAATACATCCGTTTTAAAGATATTAATTGAGCTTATGAAAATCTTTTAATGCAGTCGTACACACACATAATAACTAAAAAATACATTTTCATTTTAATTAAAAAAGAATAGAAAATATCTAACATCCTTTATTGAAAAACAAAACACATTATAATTATGCCTTTCACTTTCAATTTTGCACGATCAATATATTAAAAATATTATTTTATTCAAAGAAAGAAACGGGGAGCCAAAAGGTATGACCCTATAATCGTAGCATAAGCAGAACGAGAACAAAAAAAAATGCGGTACAACTTGTTATAGCAGTCAAGATTGTAGTTAATAATACATAGATTGAACTCATAAAGAAATGGTACAAAAAAAAAAAAAAAAGAAAAAAAAAAAAAAAAAACGAAAGAAATTTGTATAAATTTTAAAATTTGAGTGAATTCACAAAGAAGATAGTTGCTCTCCGAGTTGCAAGACTGTTAACACTGAGGTCAAAACCTGAGGAGATGGCTAGCAAGCTTATGAAATACGCTCAATGCTCTCGCATTCACACATAACCTCAAAATATTTATTTATTTATTTATTTATTTTTTGAAAAAAAAATGAAAACCTCTAACAACATTCATCGAAAAACAAAACGTTATAATTATTATTTCAATTTTGCGCGCTCAATGTATTAACAGAACTATTTTATCAAAATAAGAAACGGGAAACAAAAGTGTATGACCCTATAATCGAATCTTAGGTAGAACTAGAACAAAAAAAAAAAAAAAATGCGGTAGCGGCCAAGAATGTAGTTTATAATACACAGATTGAACCCGTAAAGAAATGGTTAAAAAAATAGGTAAATTTGTATAAATTTTAGATTTTGAATGAATTTACAAAGAATTTACGATAGTTTCTCTTCGAGTTGCAAGATTGTCAACGCTCCTAAAACCTGAGAAGCTAAATAGGTAATTATATTCAATATAGGGTGAAAATACGGTGCCGCAGAGAGTCAAGGTGTCTAGCAAGTAAGGATTCGATGCCCTTTGGCACTTCAGTGAGTGAATGGTGCAGGCGAAAGTGCCATTAACGTATCAATAGCAAAAGGTAGAGAACAGAGCATGCGCTCTGACTTATTTCCATCCATTTTAATAGCGGCGGTTTCTACGTTGCACCGAAAGAATTTGTTTCAAATTTTACATTGTATAAATATAACTGGATTAAGTCTCATATTATCTTCAAATTCTCACGTCGTAGTTTTAGCAGTGAATGAATAAAATATCTAATCTTGGCTATGGTTTGCACCAACTTGATAAACCTGGTGTATAAAATTAAAAATGATTGACAATTGTTTGCAATAAATATCTGAAAAAATTATGAGACACATAAAATATGTCATTCCAAAGTGATACAGCGTATAGAGTCGGCAAAATCCGTTGTGTAAAACCATGTACGATATTTTCTACTTTGAATGCCAATCTAACGAATATCACCACTTTCAAAAGTAATGCCAGTTTTACAAATTCTGTATTGGTTGAAATACGTTTTGAAAATTAAAAGACTAATAGAGATTCTTTATTTCTTTCTATAAGTACTGCAACTATTTTGATTGCTCTTAGGAACTTGATTACTTTTAAAATTGAGGCAAAACATATCGCTTCAGTATCCTCTCTGTGTGCTTATTTTGATGATTTTTTGAATTGTTTTCTAAAGATTTGACGTATTAATAAAGCGAATTACTTGACATCTAAGTCGAGTCTTTCATGTGACTTAATTTAACTGGCGGATTATTTTAATAAAACTTTTTTTAGTGGCTCACAATATAAAGGCTTTCTTGTTAGCTTGGTTGATATTTCTACTGGTTATTTTACATTCTAATGAAGCTTTTCATGTGGTTTTAGTTAACTGTGGATCATTTTAGAAAGAAATTACATGCTTTTAAATGGTTTGATTATCGATTTGTTGAGTAATTTTACTTATTAATAGTTTGATTTCAGTACTTGGCGTGCTTCTTATTTTCTTAGAGTTTTAATTTCTTATTTAACGACTCGTTTGCACAAAAGAGCTTAAAAACTCAATATAATGTACCGCTACACAACTTATTTTGTTTTTTTCTCTCATTTCGGACTATAGATGATAATTAAAATTAAATAAAATGTTATCTCTGTGATTTAAATGCGCTAAATAGAGTGCTAATAAAGAAAAATCTATTGCCAGCTAACAAAAATACAAACATATTTCCACCATCTGTAGTTCCCATCTACAAAAACAATGAATAATCCGTTAAAGCCAAACTATTCCAATAACTACCGCTTTAATAACACACATTCCTTTCCTAAGTGGAAAATGATAAAAGAAGATCACTTCAAATAACAACTTTCAATTACATCGCAGGCAAGAATGATCATGACCGTTTATGCTTTGTAATCATTATTTGTATTAAAAAACGTCCATTTGATCAATGGAGGAAGCATTCCCTCTTTTATCGTGTAGCTATCAATTTCGCCATTAGAGATACGGAGAACAGGAAGCACCATTGAAGGAAACAGGAACGAAGTAGGGTTGGGAATCCAGAGATTTATCTTCCCTCAGAAACTGATTAGATGTACAATTTGAGTAATGTCCAGTCAGGGAACAGTATTTGAATTATCTTATGTAATTTTGCTGAGTCCTTTTGAAATAGACAAGATATGTTTTCTGAGTCGTATTTGTAAAACGGTAATAAAATAATTTTCGTACGTATTTTTTTTTTAAATGAGACTTGGGTCTAGTCATCGTCTCTTATTTTTTTTTAAAGTTAACTTTTTAATTTTCCCTTCTTTTCGTGGAACCTTGGGCTTTTCTTCAATGCTATACACTCAAAACTTTTTTTTATTATTATTTTTGCGGTGGTTAGGGACAGCAATAAAAAATGCATCAAAAAAGTGAACAAAAAAAAATCCCTTCACGACTAGTACAGCACAAGAGTTTAAAATATAGCAGAAATATAAATATCTCACTCAGACAAAACTGTTGACATTTGGCAAATGTTCCAATTTTGAAGACGAAAATGTCACAAATTTAATATTATCTCTTTAATGTCTCGCCAAATCCATAAATTCCTAGCCACAATGACATCATCCGATGTGATGTGCCACAATCGACAAATTTAATTTTCAATTTTTGTCAAAAAAAAAAGGAAAAATTTACGGGATAAAAAGGGCTCAAGAAACAATCCACGCATTGACTGTATCTGGTCTCTTGCAATATTTTTCTAGAAGAAGGAGTCATGTTCAATTGGAGATATAAATCATCCATCCCAAATAACCATCATAAAAGTCGATGGTGTGATTAGAGACCGTTGATGTGACTTCTGTCAACCTAATCGTTGACCCTCTGTGTTTTTGTGTATCTACATAGACTAGTATTTTCAAAAAGCTTTAGAAGCAATCCTAGTACCTTATATTTGCCCAGGCTCTTAGTCCAAGCATATCATGTACTTTTATTTCTTTATAGATGAGGAGCTAAACGACAAAAATCAATGGAAAGCTGCAAATTGTGATAAGAAGATGCCACTGGGTACACTGCAAACAATAAACTGTTGTTTTTACAGCATAATTCTGGCACTTCGAGGTTACAAATTAAAATTGTTAAACGCACAGTAATAAACTGTAAAACCAGCAATTTTACCGTTTCTTGCTGCAAAGTAAGCAATTTTACAGTTTATTACACTAAAAATTAGCTATATTATACTGTTAAAACAACAGTATAATGCTGTTAGCAGTGATTTCAGTTTAAAACTGTAAAATGGACCGTAATAAACTGTAAAATTAGCAATTTTACAGTTTATTACTGCAAAATTAGCAATTTTTAGTCTATTACTATAAAATTAGCTGTATTATACTGTAAAAACAACATTCATTTTCAGCCTACTTTCCCGTTAAAAATAAAAGAAAGACGAAAAAAGCATTAAACGTGGCTTAATGTATCTAAAAAATATCGCCAAGTCCAAAAAAAAAAAAAAAAAGTCGAAAAGAAAGTAAATATCGCAAAATTAAGAATTGGAAAGTAGGGTATTGAGATGGGGAATTTGTTACGCGTCAGTTTCTTCCTTCTCTACCTATTTTAAGGAAAGGACTCGATTTCTCATTTGATTGACAGGTGCCATCTTATCACGGTTTTATTATATTTCATTTGACTAATTTTAATAAGGCTTGGAGTTAGGATTGCTACAAACACTAGTACATTTTTAAAAATTATTAAGGGAAAAAGAACGATACAAATAAACGAAAAATAAACGTAACCATGGTAACAACATGAAAAGTTGATTTCCGTTGATAAAATAATTCATTCCATCTTTATTTTCAAAGAAATTTTATTCTCGAGCTTAACCATTTTAGAATCGTTTGGCTATCTTTGCTGAAGGTAAGCCTTGAATTTCCGGGATTCTAAGAACAATTATTTGCAGCTGTTCTAATGCTCGTAGAAACTTCTAACTGACATAATTTTTAGCAGAAAATTTCAAGTTTTCGAATGACATAAGACTTGAAAATGTGTATGAAATATTTCTTCCCTATTTTATCGAATTTTTGCCAAGAATTAGAATAGAAAAAGAACGAAATCGAATTTTCGAAAAATCGCTTCATAGTGCATAACCGCGTGCTATAAACTAATTGTGTGCCAAATTTCTTGAAAATCGACAAAACTGTTTTGGCGCTGCGCGCGTAACAGACAGAAAGAAAGAAAGACAAACCTTCAGCTTTATTATTTGTAGAGATGGCCATAAACCATCGTTCCTACCAAGTGGTATATTCTTATCACAATTTGCTGTTTTCCATTGTTTTTTGTGGTTCAGCTCCCCAATTATTGTTTTTGTGTATCTATATCAGTGGTCGGCAACACGTCGATTGCAATCACCAGGTCTACCTCGTGGCCATTCTGTGTCGATCGCTGCAATATTTAGAATCTTACTTTATGTCTGAGTAGATTAACAAACAATAATTTCTAAAAGAAAAAGTAAATATAACGTTTAAATCAAAAGTTAGGAGAAGCCTTTTCAAATTTTTTAGTCAATGGAATTTACCATAACTGTGTTATTCAATAATTTTAAAAAGAAAAAGTAAGTTTAACGTTTAAATCAAAAGTTATGAGAAAACTTTCCAAATTTTTTAGTCACTGGAATTTTTTACGGTTACCAATTATTTAATTTTAAAACAAGCAATGTACTTGAGCCTAAAAATATTTTCATGTGGGGTAGGAAAAGCATTATTTTAGCAAGTTAAAATAAATACTTAATTACCCAAGTAGCATCAACTCATCGGATTTTGCAGGACCGATCATCGAACTCCTCGTAAACTGATCCCTCGTAACGCACGATGACATCGCTCCGATCAGTATCCGAGCACGGTTTTCGATGAGCTACTTTTCATCGGAAAGCGATATAATTCCGATCAACTTTTCCGATGAAAATAAGCCGAGCATCCAAAATTGATCCTAAATTCATCGGCACGGGACTGCACTGCTCGTAAATTGCTCCAAATCTCATCATATTTCGAGCAAAACTCATCGGATTTCGCTGCTCGGATTCTGTTGGGCCGATGAGACATATTCGAGCAATTCCCGATGAGAACTCATCGAATCCGATCATCGGCCGATGAGAATTTCATCGGGTTCCAATGAATGGCCGATCATCAGCCGATGAGATTATGATGCTAGGGTAGTATCCACTTAATAAGTTATTGATAAGAGTTAGCCTACAACTTCCAGTCACGTCCTCCTTCTCCTCTTCAACCCCGGTCAATCTTGTGTTAAAAGCAAACTCGGAAAGTAGATCTTCATCCAATTAAAGTTGCCGACCGGTGATCTATTTACTTGCAACCATAGAGCAGATATTAGGAAATGGAGAGAGCAAGTCTACTTCTTATCGTAGAAAAAGCTGAAACAAGATCCCAAGTCCCATGGTCCAACAACGGCGAATGAAAGACGTTTAAAGTAAAACAACACTAAAAATATATTTTATTTTTACAGTTCAATACAGCTAATTTTACTGTAATAAACAGTAAAATTGCCAATTTTACAGTAGTAAACAGTAAAATTGCTAATTTTACAGTAGTAAACAGTAAAATTGCTAGTTTTTCAGTTTATTACTGTGCATTTTATAGTTTTAAACTGGAACCTCTACTGCCAGTATTATGCTGTTGTTTTCATAGTACAATACAGCTAATTTTATTGCAATAAACTGTAAAGTTTCTTATTTTACAGTAATAAGCTATAAAATTGCTAGTTTTACGGTGATAAACTGTAAAATAGCTAATTTTACAGTTCATTAATGTGTTTTAGTTTTAATTTGAAGCCTCTGCTGCCAGTATTATGCTGTAAAAACAGCGCTTATTTTTTGCAGTGAAGTCAAAGAAACCTGATTTCTTCCAATACTTTACCTTAAACTGTGTCACGTGACTGTGTTTTAGGAATTGAAGAAAGACTTTTCTCTCTCCACTTATTTTCTTTCTGCATGCTTGCAACACGGGAAGTCGTGTCTACAAACCGTATTCCTGTGTGTGCGGTCTTAATGTTGCATTTAGCATTGTAATTCATTTGCCTTAATAAATATTCAAGAGCTAACTCTAAATTATAACAGCTCTTGAGGAATGTAACTTCTGGGTTGCCATAAGGCTCACTGCTGATAAGGTAATTTAATTCCCACTTGAAATGCTTTAAGGCATAAATTAAATATAATTGAACTAAATTGACGGATCATATTTTCCAAGCATATTGGGTACGCTGCAGGTAGAATACACTAGTTTTGACAGTATGCTGATTCGTTTGGCAGCAATTTTGATTCTTTACAAATATTTTGCAAACCGATTCTAGAGTTGTTTAAAATTACATCAATAAGTAAACAATAAGAAATTACAACAAGAACTAGACCAGTCTACTTTCCCATATACTGACCAGAACTAAACTACATTCCCGATACTGAAACCGACATTCTCAATAAGTAAACGATAAAAAATTCCGACCAGAACTAGACTACTTTCCCAAATACTGAAACTGGCGTTCTATAGCATATGTTTTATATTCTCTTAATTAACGAGATATGTCCTCGCTGAAATTCTTCCGGCGAGAAAAAAAAAAGCTCGAATCGAACTGTTTACTCAAACGTTGTTAGGGAGATAGGTTTTTTGAAGTGTTCAGAATTGAACGAAAAATTATTCAAAAAAGAAGTCAAATACGTAAATGAAGTATCCACGTCAAGATCTTTCGACCATTTTTTCCCCTTGAAATTAGACTGTTGACTCAAAGTTATTGGGGGGCAGACCGATAGATAGACATACACACATTTTTCCCATCGCAAAAACCTATTTTATAACTTTTAACTTTTGATATGTATTTAATCATACTATTTATTTTTGACTTCGCTATATTTTTACGGTGCATTAAGCTACTTTTCATGAACTGTTCGTCCTTATTTTACTTTTACGAGAAATCAGTCTAAGAATCAGCTACTTGCACAGTATGAAACAAAGTGGGAGCAAAAAGTTCATTCCTTGAGAAAAAGTATCATTACTTTCAAACTAATGATCAAACTCACTAAAGAAAAAACTAAGTTACCCTATCAGAAACGTTGTTACAATTACAACACTTAAACTAACAAGCTTTTAGTGATTAACCCATTAATGCCTAGCGTCTCTTTTTAGGGACGGTCCAAAAAGTGGGTCTGAATTTTCCAAAAATGAACACTTCAACCAAATAATAATTTTAAATTATTACTTTGGTATTGTTTTAATTCATTATTAAGAGATTGCTGCACATAACCATTGTAAAGTGTGTTCCGTAATAGTTTTATTATGATCTTTGTCAAAAATGACATAGTTCACAATCTCAAAAAATAAAGCTACGTTTATAAAATTATTCCCAGCTTCCCAGTTTATGTTAATTGCTACTTTTATTTCTTCTTATGAAATGTCATTTTAGATATTATATCGTAGGCAGAAAAGCATTTTAGTAAAAAAAGTATGCACCCTCTGGTGCCTAGAGTCACGTTTTTTAAGACGATTTTTCTTTTTTTAATAACAAAATTATTTTTTACATGATCTTTTTTTAATTATGTTTTCAGTCCAATCAACACTATTTGTAACCAGTGCAGCAGCATATATTGCAAACTTAAATTTAGTAAAAGGAAATCAGATAAAATAGGAACTTGTTAATTCACGGCTCAAAATTTATCTACTAAGAGTTTCCTAATATAGCATGCATGCAGACATAGCCCTTAATATGTTACTGAAACTACACGTTAAGTTTAATGCTTTATCACAGATAACAATATTTATCTTGAATTGTAAATTCACTTTGAATTCTTTCAAGCGTAGTGTAGCTAATTTAAACGTATTCGGTGTGATTCGGCTTTGAACAAATATGTAGATTCTAGTTGGATGTGTTCAAAATATCGGAAACTTGAATTCAGAATATTTTTTTATTTCATTTGAGCATTGAATAAGATCAAGACTATGTGAGGTCTTTCATTAGATAGTTAAACACAACAGTACACACAGTTTGTACAGTAAAAAACGATGTGTAAAATTGCATAGAGAAAATAAAAGTTTTGTACAAAATGTTTATTCTATTTCAGTTTAAAAAAAAAATTATTTAGTACCAAAGACCTATTCCAGTCTTATTTTCACAATAAATGTAGCACTATAGCACAATCCATAACCAGCCCCGTCATTTAGGTAGGGCAGGGGGGGTCAATTGCCCCCCTCCCTGACTTTGTGAAATCAATGTATTGGCATATAAATGGGCGTCTTTTTCGCCACTTTTTGGTAAATTTTATATTATGTATGCATCCTTTGCTCCCCCCCCCTGGAAAAATTCGAAATGACGTCCCTGTCCATAACTTAAAAACAAATCGAATTCGATTCATCACTTTAAAGAACATGGTTCCAACTTTTAGTTAAAGTATTCATTGCATTTCCATGGCAAATTTTTATCGGATACTTAGCTGGGAAGCAGTTTTTGTTTTAATCAGGCACCATTGCTGACAATCCAACGACATCTGCCCTATACAGGGTGTCCCAGAATTGCGCATACAAATTTGGAGGGGAGGTTGAGAATGTCATGAGGAGCCATAATTACATAGGAAAGCATGGACGGAAACGCACCCCTATCGAGATAATGAGACACAAAGCCAGTTAGGACGCAACACAGAATATTGTGTAAAACGCTTTATTACACACACAAAAAATAGTAAATGGTATAAGAACATCACAGGATGTGTTCGAAGTTGTGGCCATTCTCTTGTATGCACGCATGACATCTACGCGACATGGATTGGCGGACATTTTCAAAAATGCCGGGCATTTCAAGGATCCTAGCAGCAGTGATGGATGTCGCGTATCCATCGCCATCAATTAATGTCGCGTAGATGTCATGCGTGCATACAAGAGAATGGCCGCAACTTCGAACATATCCTGTGATGTTCTTATACCATTTACTATTTTTTGTGTGTGTAATAAAGCGTTTTACACAATATTCTGTGTTGCGTCCTAACTGGCTTTGTGTCTCATTATCTCGATAGGGGTGCGTTTCCGTCCATGCTTTCCTATGTAATTATGGCTCCTCATGACATTCTCAACCTCCCCTCCAAATTTGTATGCGCAATTCTGGGACAAACTGTATACTACGATATCCATGTACTGAATATGAACTTTATGTGCTCGAAACGGGGAAAAGTTAGCTTCTCAAACTTCTGATCTCAATGTTTCGTATTCATGTTTGGCATTTTTGTTCAATTAACACTTTTCACACGCCGGAATTTGCACCGTGAAAGATGACTAAAGCTACAAATTACTAATTTAAACAAACAAAATGTTTGGTTTCGAAAATTTTAGGAGAAGAAAAGATACCTTCTCAAAATTTTGAAAAATACTGTAAGTCCCAATAAAATAAAATTTTTAACGAATTCCAACAGTTCAAGTTAAATAACTAAATAATAAGGAAGATTTCAGCACATTTTTTTAATCCCACTACAAGGAAATAAAATGAGTTAGAATAGTTTCATAAAATGTTTTTCGTGTTGTATATTTATAATGAATCGTTTATGTTTAGATACTAAAAATTTCTACGCTTGCGAGTAAACCATTTTTCAACTTCAACTCCTTACGTTATGATGAAAGTTTAAACATTTACTTAGGTAAATTATGCCTTAATATATTTTTCTATGGTTATCATGACAGAAGTTCATGCATAATTCAGCGTTAAAGAATTATAACTAAAGCTAACTGGAAGCATTAACTAATTTTTACATTAAATGTAATTTAACTATTAAAAATCCGATAGAACTTTTCTAGTTTACAGCCTTGAGATAGAAAGTCACGGAATACCGCGTTCTGTATTCGTGGCGTGATATGATTACAATTAAATTTAGCAAAATCCACGTAGTAATGTAAAACTGCCGTTTGATATTTTTGCTTAAAATACCTAAACTACCATGACTACGGCAATGTTTTCCTTTTTTATGAAACCATTAATCACCCCAACAATAAAAAAAATTGTATGTGTTTGAACATTTTATTTTAATTATGGCAATGAATTACGAAACTACTTTTAAAAACATAACTTTAAAAAAAAAACTGAAATAGAATTACGCTCCGATTTAGTATTGACCTCGGAAAACTTATTTATGGATATCCTGCATTGTAAAAAAAAATCCGGAAAAGTCTGTGAACATACCGGGCATCTGCAATTCATGAAATTTGCAAAGTTGTTTTGAGTGTTTCGGAAACTTTTTACTGTTTTTTTTTTTTTTTTTGAAAAAGCAATCCCGAGGGGATCAGAAACTATTATCTATGCCCTTAAAAAACGTTTCCAAGAGTTTTAGAAATCGTTTTCTGCAATATTTTCTTTTTGAGCATTTAAAAAAATTCTCAAATCGCTTTTGAAATTTAAACGCATCAAAAATCGCTCCGTAATTTTGAAATTTTCTTACTTATATTATTTTTGACGACTTTAAAAAATTTTGCTTCTGCCATTCAAATCATATTCACCTAAAATGGAATTCTTTCTTTTTAAATCAGCCTGTATTATCGTTTTCCATTGCAAGTAGCTGTAGTTACTATTTTTTTTTACTAATCCAACTCGTCTGAAAAAGAAATCGATCCACTGGAATAATTTTTCTAATTTTCTCGTCCCTTTAGAAAGCAGTTCCTCCATGCTTTAATTGCAATGTAATAAGCAGTACATATTTTAGACAACTGTAAAACAAAAAATAATAACAATAATTTTCAAACTCTTTATCATCTCTCAGTTTCACAAACATCTGTGGGCCTTTACCCACATTGTTTTTCAATGAAATGCAAGAAAATTATACAGAACTTTTTCTCTTAATACAAAACTTTCCAAAAATATTCAACTTTATTAATTAAAAAAAATAATAAATACATAAAGATTGATCTTATATATTTCATAAATTTTACTACAAAGTTTAACATGACTAATTGAGAGCATAAACAGCTCAGAGAGTTCTAAAACTGTTCGAGTTGAAAGGAATTGCTAGAGTGTCATGAATTATTCAAGATAATATTGATTGGATTCTTCAAGTACCTCTTCCAAATCTGACTAAGTTTTGCGAATGGAATATCAGTAAGAACAAACTTCTTTATTGATTATCTTTCTTGTAGTTCTTTTAAACGTCAAATAACGTTAATTAACAAATATATAAAGAAGTAAATGTTTACTTCTCCAGAAAAAAGTAAGGAAGGATTTTTTTTTATTAAAATCCTACGGTGTTTTTCAAATGCATTATTCGTTATTTCTATGCTTTTATTTATTTCGTAAAATTAAAACTTAACGAATAATGGATATCTAATTTTTTTATTTCTTTGCTTAAAACAGCCAATACTTCGAATCTGTATTTTAAAAGCCCTTTCTTCCAGTAGGTCGGATTACAGATTTCTAATTCTTGTAATAAATTATGAGAATCCCTTCCCAAGCAAATTCTGCCCTCGTTAGATTGTTTTAAGATCTGGTATTTCATTATTAAAAATGCGCATATTTACAAACATACTTACCGTTGTATTAAAAATAGTGAAAATAATGATAAAAATATTCATAAAAAGATAAAAAAATAATTTAAAAACTACTATAAATATTTACTGTAAAATTTCTAAAAATAAGGTAAGAGGGTTTAAATACCTCTCATTGACTTTTTTTGCAGTTTTTCATTTCCAAAAACCAAATATATTTACGTTTTTCTTTCAGTATATTTCAAAAATATTAAGAAAGGGATATTACTATGCAAATTGATCAGAAGATCTTCAAAAAAAAAGTTTGTGTTGTGTTTACTTAGTCATTGTCTGAGCTAAAACTGTCTAATTTAAAGAACGATATTTGTTTTTCTTTTGAGGCTTTTAAAAATATAAACTTGAGTATGCAATCAGTTTATCCATTTCTTTCTAAGAGCCAGAAGCTCTAATATTTCTTTATTTATCACGTACTCTTAAAGAGAGTTTGTTTGCATTATCTATGCAAACATTTACCTTTAACGCAGAAATTTATGTAAAAAACTTTGTTGAATTTCAGCACATGAATATGTAAATATTTACTTGCGTAAATATTATTATTTTTATTGCAAAAAGTATCATCTTCATAAACTATAATGTCTGTATCTTTATATAATATAAAATTAAAAATTGATAGAAATGCTAAAATGTCATACTTCGTCTTCATGCTCGTTTTTTATTAGTTAATTGATAAAAATTATCATCTTTATTAAGTCTTTAATCTAAGAAATGTTTTTCTTTGCAAGTACATGCCCTTTCGTGTGATCTTTCCTTTTCATAATTATAAGCTCAAATCTCCAACAAAAAAATAATTTTCCCGATGTTATATCAATTCTTCATTTAGTTAATGCTAAAAATATAAATAAAAACTCTTCTTCAGGGGAAAAAATAAAAACAATTGTTCTTGTATATACACACCAAAAAAGCTGAAGAGAAATATAATTAGACAATGCTCGATTTTAATAAACAGTATTTGTTAATTCACCAAGAATTAATTCGATTGTAGGTGTAGTCTTTTAGAATTCGAAAAAAAAAGCTGTTTAATTTTTTGTATTTGGTAGATTTAATTTAGATAAAAACATGCAAATGATTTTATAATTTTAAATGCTAGGTGTTGATTACTGAATGCGTTGTTATACACTTTGATGTTTCATATTTATTACACTTGCTTATAGTTCGATATGCCAAATAGGAGCTTAATCCAGACAAGTTTCAGCACCCCCCCCCCCCAGAAAAAAAAAGAAAAGAACGCATAAAGAAACACACGCACGCAAAAAAATCATTAATAAAATGATAAGTCAATTAAAAATCTTCAAAGTACCCGAAGTTAGAGTTTTTAAACGGCAAAAAAGGTTTTTTTTCTCTTTGATAAACTGAGAACCCCTTAAATAGGGCTCATGAAAATGACATCTCTGCAGTACTGGGTGTCCGTTATTAAATGACCCCCCTTTAAAATTGTCTAGCGGCAAAACTAATGCTTTTCAATTAACGAAATGTAGCGTAGGGTCAGTAGGGTAATTATGAACAAATTTTTACACTTTCGCACGCTTTTTGCTCTCTAGAGCACCATGTCCTATTTAAAAATCTGGACACCCATCAGAAACAACTATTAGCTCCTCTGCTGCACTGCGCGACCGTTTTTTAATTTTTTTAGCTAATGGAAGTTTTTTAAAAATCATTGTTCTTAATTACCCCAATTGTTCATAATTACCACATAGTACATGGGATAAATATGAAACATGCTTTTCCCACTGGCTTACCCTGGCTTTTCAGTGAATTTCTTGACTTCATCATAAAAATGATATACCACGAAGGGATATCTGGCTTTCTTTCTAGATTTTCGTAGGAGTTCTGTGTTTTTTTTTAGAGAAATGTTCCAATACCTCTTCATGAAACTAATGTGACAGTCATCACCTGGCTTTCCATCTTTGAATCGGACATGCAACCCATTACCCAAAGCAAAGTCTTGAATAAGGCTTTTCAACTCTTCCTTGTAACAAAGAAACCCCATACGAGCCCTAGTAATTAGATATTTTGCTAAAGTTAGCTTCACATCAATTGGCATGTCCGTTAGGCGACCTGCTCCCATCCTATAAATTTTGACTTTACCTTTAACTCTGTCGTGCAAAACGCAAATAGGGATGGCGTAAGTGTCCATTGCTTCTCTGTAGGTCATATTCCCATTTGAAATATCATTTACAGCCCTCAATAAGTCTTCACTCGTGTATTTAGGAGGTGGACGTTCAAAGGTACAGACAAGTTTATATAAATCATTACAAAACGTCGGTTCAGTTAAATAGTCAAAATAAGTATTTGGATCATAAAATTTGACTTGAAGTGGAAAAAAAACTACTTTGAAAAAATGTTCATAATTACCCCTAGCTAGAAAAATACTGGGTAATTGAACACCTTCCTAAAGGGTGCTATAAATAAAAGACAGCGAAACTCCATTTGATTCCAGTTAAAGGCTTTATAACTGAATGCAAATATAATGAAAACAATAACTTACCACAATTTTATCTATCCGAACAATATGGAAATTGAAGACTGAGAAAAACTGTTTGACAACTTTTGAGAGAAGGGTTAGGATAACTAAGGAAATGGCGGGTACAGTGTTGCCACATCAGTGAAAAAACATCCCAATTCTAATAATGAAGATGTGAACTTCAAGTTGCTACTACTACCCAAGTAGCACCACTTCGTTTTTTAAAGGTTGTAAAATGGTTATTAACGTTGTAACAACAGCTTAAAAACGTTAATAAAACGTTTAAAGGTTTTTTGTGCTACCTGGGTATTTGGTGGGTTCCTTCATTGCTTACAGAAGCGCTAGGGTCGTTTGTTCTGAATTACCCCGTTTTCACAATTACCCCGCTTGACCCTACAACGTAATTCAGGGATTGGAATTGGTTTGAGAGAATTAAAAAATAATAAATAATCGTTAAAATTTCTATATCTTCATTATGTTGTACACAAAGCTCAGTTAATTTATAAAAAATAGTTTTGCCGCTAGACAAGTTTAAAGTAGTTTGTATAATTACGAAAATCCTGCACGTGCATCTGTAATATTGTAGTCTCAGACGGAGGCTCACATCACAAGTTGCAGCAAAGTGTTAGGAACGTCGCTGAGTGTCACAACGGCCATATCGCAGTCAGAAGGTCACTGCGTATTAGTTTTGTTATATGCTTAAACTAATATTAGAAAACATTTGAATATGTTTTTTTAATAAACTTATTATCTGAAAAGCTCAACAAATATTGAGAATATTTATTCGTTTTCATTAATCTTGCGTTTAAAATTTTTTACACATCTTTATGAACAAGTAAAACTATTTAAAGGAAAGAAACAGTTTCTCAACTTATATGATTTCTTCTTTGTCTAAGCTTAAACGAAGCAGAAAGTAAAATGATTAAGGTTTTAACTTAATTTCAATTCGAGTCCATGTATTATGTTAAATATATTGTAAATTTTCAACGTTTTAGGGTTATTATCTGGAACATTAATAATGTTTATTTAATCTCAAGCAATTTCTTTAAAATGTAATGTTTCGTTCAAATACAAATTGATATTTTCTTTACTAGCAACATGAATAAGACCATAAATCGTTGAAAATGTAATTTATTTGTTATTTGTAGTAGCATAAAAACGCTTATATTAACTGTATTGAAATAACATCAATTTAACTGCACAGTAAGATTAAGGGTTTTTTTTCTTTTGGTTTTTGTGCAGGGGCTTATTTCCCTTTTTTTTTCTGTTTTACTTTTCAAAAATATTCAAAAGAAATTGTTTTATTTAAACTAACGACAGAAAAATGCATGGTGAAGTTCTTCAAAGTTTAACGGTTTGCTTTTTCAACATCTATTATTCATACCACTCACTTTTTTGAGAGAGCAATAAACGATTTTAATCGCTGTAGTTTAGGAAGTGTAGAAGAAAAGGTGCTAAAGTTATCACCTGAAGAGAGATTTTTTCCCAGCATTATAACGACGTCATCAACATAATAGCTGCATATTAAAGTAGAGATAGTGCAAGAAAAAATAAGGTATGAAAAAAAAGACGTGGTTGCACTACCTATTTAATGATAATTACAAAGTACATTTTCCTTGAGTGATTGCAGTGGAGATACCATCAACATTAAAAGCTCCAAATGGCTTTCAGGTCCTGCTTTTTCTGATAGTAAATGTTTAATAAGAGTTCAGATATTTTAAATTACACTCATGAAATACTTATTATGGCATCTTCAAGAAGTAAGCATTTTTATGTTCTTAGTTATTTATTCACGTGTTTTTTTTTCTTTAAAACAGAAGGGACTTTTCGGCCTTTTCTGTAATTTGGATGTAGTCTAGTTAATTGAAAATAATGTAAATATTACGGTGCTAGTAAACAAAATATATTTTTTTTTTCATGAATCTAAAAATAATTTTCTTGAAAAAAATTGATTTTATAAGATCAAGTACGGTGTAGAGTACAATTAAACAAAATATAATTTTGTAATGTTTCACGAAAAATGCTTTATGTACATAGAAAAGTTCATCACATTTTTATAAATGACTTATGTTATTGACGACTGCAAGAGTTGGAATGCTTATTGAATAAATCGCGTAAGTACGTTGATTCTTCTTTGAAATTCGACCACAACTGTAAGCTTTATGCAAAAAACGTTTTATAATTAAATAATTATGAATTCGGCTATAAAAAAATTTATTCGGAAATTACAAATGCTCCTAAATCACATTTTGCAACTATATTTACGCATTAAAAAGTATAAAAATAGATAAATATACCAGAGAAGATTTTACTCAAAATAAAAAATGTATATATTATTTACAAATACTTAATAAAATTTTCGCCATGAATTGAATTTTTTTTTCTGTATGCATTAAATGATATAGTATTAACATTACTAAAGATTTTTTTTCAGTCCTAAAGGTGTAATGACTAATTCTTCCTATATTAATAGATTTAAATAGTATTTCGAGTAAGAAGTTTGAAAAGTACTTAAGTTCATTTAATATTATGAGAATATTTCTATCATTAAAATCTTATCTAACACCGGTTCAAGGGTACCTTATTAATAAAGAGCCTGCAGTACTAATCCCAGACGTTACAATTCCCACGTATCCCACTATTCTAGGAAAATTGAGAAGAGCAATAAATCGTGTTTGCTTTTCCTCTTGCAAACATATAATGTTGTAACTTCAATGATTATGTTTTTACCTCCTAGACCAAATGTATTTATATATGTCTCACTTGAAATATGGTTTTTCTACAATTAACTGTGCGAAATCATAAATCGAATTACACTGTAAAAAATAAATGTTGTTTTTACAGTATAATATAGTTAATTTTAGAGTAATTTTCCAGTAATAAACTGCGAAATTTATAATTTTACAGTAGTAAACTGAAATTGCTAGTTTACAGTAATAAATGGTAAAGTTGCTAGTTTTACAGTTTATTACTGAGCACTTTACAATTTTTAAGCTAGAGCCTCTGCCGCCAGTATTATACTATTGTTTTTACAGTATAACATGGCTAATTTTAGGCCAATAAACCGTACAATTGCTATTTTTACAGTAATAAACTATAAAATCGCTTGTTTTACAGTTTATTACTGTGCTTTTAGTTTTTGACAGAAACCTCTGCTTTCAGTATAACACTGTAAAATGTACCAGTTTAAAACTATAAAATGCACAGGAACTACAGAAATAACTACGGAATAAAACTATAGAATATAAAAATTGTTTCCATTTCATAGAGACATTCCTTTTCCCAGAGACATATAGAGAGATTCAATGTATGTAGTTGAAATACAAGCTATTAGTTTCTCAATAACAAATGGATAAATTACAATCTTTGTCCAAACAGTATTGACATCATTCAAAAAACAATGTAATCCTAGATGACCAATCATTTGTAAAATAGCTTCTTGCTACTAAGAATAGGATGGAAAATTGTGGTAGCATTAAACAACAAGACAACAACGCAATACAAAGATCACATCAAGACAATGTATTTATTTATCTGGGGAACCGAATAGTATCACAGGTCGTAAAGAAAATTCTAGAAGTTATTAAACAACTTTACCGTTTTCCCCAGAGAAAACTCCATTGGCAGTTATTGCAAATAAATTCAGGAACATCTTTTAGGAGCTACTAAGAATAAAATACATTCGTTAAGGATAAAAAAAAGTTGTCAGCTCTAAGCAGATATAAAATAAAAAAAAGTAATGATTAATTAAGGTAAATTAATCATTACTATTAATAGTAATGAAAATTAACAATTTTACAGTTTATTACTATAAAATTGGCTGCATTATACGGTAAAAACAACAATGTAATACTAGCAGCAGAGGTTCCAGTTTAAAACTGTAAAATGCACAGTAATAAACTGTAAACTAGCAATTGTACAGTTTACTACTGTAAAATTAGTAGTATTACTGTATAATTGCTGTAAAATTAGCTGTGTTATTCTGTAAAAACAACATTAATTTCTTACAGGGTTTCCATTATTTACTAAAAGCTAAAAAGTTGTTTTAATTTTACATGCTCCAATTTGCATCAATGTACCTTTTGGGAACAAGCGAAATTCTTAGAAATATGGTGAGTCAGATTTTTGAACTGATAGAAAAAGAATTGAAAAAGATGAAACAGGTAAAGATTATGACACATTTTTACAAAAGAAATATGATTTGGCGCACCATTTTAGTTTACCAGAAAGGTTTAAAGCAGTGTTTAAAACTTGAGGCCTACACATGAAACAATTGCAATGTACCGTAACATATACAGACACGTACAACGTACATACATAACATAATGTAGGAAAAATGGAAAAAAAAGGTTTTTATACAACTGCAAAAAAACACAGTTTTCTCAAAATTTTGGCAAAGTACCCACTATATTATGGCGCGCAATTATATTTTAATGTTAATTTAATGAGACTTCATAACGAAGATAAATTACATACAGCATTGAGATAAACCTTAATGATGTATGTTGTGAATAAACCTTGCTAATTAAAGTCGGAGCAGGTTTTCGCTTTAAGATTCTCTTGAAGAAAAAGAATGCATTGCCATTATTAAAGCAGAGTATTAATTGTCTAAATTAAAATATAAGAACATTCTTTTCTTCATTTTTTTCCAAAAGGAAGAAATGAGTTATAGAGGTTTGAATTTATTATTTGGTTAAGCATTTTGTTGCTGCAATTAATTGGTCTACAGCTCTGTTTAAAACATTTCTATTTTTGTCACATTAGAGCTGTAAAAAAAAGCAGGAACACGACAAGTTGGACAGTGTATCAAAAATAACAAACCTTTTAGAAACCTTTTTAAACAGGAGTATCAAAGTTTGAACACTGTTTTGCCTTTTGATATGCATCTCTTATCATTAAAAATTTCAACTTAAAATAATTTTAAAACTCACGATTGTGCATTAAAGTAGTTTTAAGATGCAGAAATATGTTATTCATTTTTAGAGTAATCCTCACGCCAAGGAAGATATACCTTGACCAAGGGGTAGCTTCTAAGTGATAGTAGCTTTTTTTTAAGAAGTTCAATAAAAAATTCGTTCTGGTTAAAAAAAATATATTTATAATCTCCCTAAAATCACAGTGATTCAAATTTAACCCTTAAGTGGAAATCGCCGGTAAGTGTAAATTTCAAAAAAAAAAAAAAGTTTTGAAAATTTTCTGAAATGCTCAAAAGGTTTCTGAATAATGCAGGAAAATATTTCTAAAATACTAGGAAACGTTTTTTTTTTTTTTTCATTTTTAAATTACAGAAAATAGTTTCTGATCTTCTCGAAAATCTTTTTGTAAATTACAGAAGAAAGTTTTCGAATTACTCAAAAACACTTATGAAAATGTCATGAACCGCAGGTGCCCGTGTCATATAAGCTAAATTTACTCCAGTTCGGAACAAGGGGGTGATTCTAGCCCTGTGATTGGCTATTCGAAAAAACAGCGCACGACGTCAGTCCAATGCTATTTCCCATCTTTCCCTTTTTAATTCCAGATTGCCTTCTGCTGAGTACGAATTAGCATTTGCAAATGACATCTCCAATTGGATGAAATTGACAACAACATATTTTTTTAATTCTGATCAATTTCATCCTTTAGAAAACAAATAAATGCTAGTTTTGTTTCGCTTATCCAACTATGATTCGAAATAAAAATAGGTGGTATCCTCTTTGAGCACATAAATTTATTTTTCACTGAACCATTATAATTTAACTTGAAATCACGTTTTTAATTGTGTTCTCAAGGTAAATTATTTTTTTGAATTAAAAAACAAATTTTAAACTTTTCATATTCTTAATAATTCTTAAAGCAATTAGAGCATCACTTTGGGATGAACTGATTGACATTTAAGATAATAACCAATATTTCTCAAATGTGAATAATGTATTCACTCTGGTTGGGATATTGTTTACGTTTTTCGTAGTTTTTTTCTTGTTGAATTCTAATGAATGCTAATAGAATGCAATATTTATTTGATTATTACATGAAACAGACAAAAATAATACGTCTTATTTCGGCGGCGGGGGAAGGGGACTATTATTGGTTAAAGCGAACTGAACAAAATATTGATTTGCTATGATCAAAGCTTTATAAAACTCGTTATAGACGTCTTATTCTTATAATTCTGTATTTTTGGCGAAATGTATTTAAATTACAAATCGAATAAATTCTATTAAATCGTCCTTCTAATGAGCTATTATACCACTGTTTAACCCTCTTAAAGGGGTTTTAACGAATTACAAAAATTACTTACTCATCAATTCTGCACCTCAAAACCAGAATTACGTTAAGTCCAAAAATGGATATGTTCAGTTTATTGTTGCATTATATGTAGAATCTTATCCGCATCGACCCATCAGAACATTATTCTATTAAAGAAATTTCTATACAAATATTTAGCAGCGTGAAAAGAGCGTCCCATCCTTTCCATGCATTCAACAATCGTTTTCGTCCTGTCCTGAAAGGTTGCAAAAATGAACTTACGTTAGTTTTCTTCTGAAGTACATAATTGTGAATGAAATATTTTTTTCAAAATTATAAATGAATTTTTGTGTCTTTTCAAAAACATGATATAGTAAATGAAATCTTCATATATATAAAACACTAACTCCAAAATTTGTGTGTCCGGGGTAAACTCAGGAACTTCCCATTTTTACAGCAGGTGCAGGTTAGCTTAAGGAAGGTTGTTAGACCTGGTTGGAAAAAAAATCGATGAATAGTTCTTTTTACTTCCTTTTACGTAGTAAAGGAAGTATTGTGATCACGAAAAAAAATTTCACTCAAATTTCGGTCTAAATTTTGACTTTGCTCACCCCTGAATGAATGTCGCGTACTTTTTTCGACCTGTCAGCACGTGCATATGTACCTAACAACATACAAACAGCCGAAAAATCAATTTCGACCACCCCCGAGTAAATTACGACGAGTTTTCTCGTGACGTCTGTATGTACGTATGTGCGGATGTATGTGCGGGTGTATGTGCGGATGTATGTGCGGATGTGGCTCGCTTAACTCAAAAACTATATGCCGTAGAAACTTCTAGCTTGGTATGTAGACTCTGAGGGGGGTCTAGTTGTGCACCTCCCCTTGTGATTGCATTCGAATGTTCCCAAAGGGGTCTTTTACCCCTTTTTGGGGTAAATCAATGTTAATTTCAATACAAACTCAATTGATATGAATTGGCGCCACCACTTGGCGACATGTCGCCAAACTTTTGGTCGCCTAGTGTGTGACGCCAACTTGGCGACATATCGCCAAGTTGGCGACAAATTTGGCGAAATTTTTTTTTTTCGAATTTGGGTTCAACTTGGCGCTATTGGCGATATTTTGCGAAAAATTCACTGAATGATGTTAAAATCGGCAATATTTAGAAAATTAACCAGTGTGAAACATTTTTCTGCACTGTTTCGTGGCAGATTAGGGGAGTAAATATTTGAATTGCTACCTTGCTCACTCCAAGCCTTTTTTTTAACACTTAAGGCAACTACTAAGAAATTTACACGTAAAAGGAAGTAGTGTGGGGTCCATACCAGATTTTTTTTATTTGAAATCTAAATTTTTGACCTAAAAATGAATCTATCTAGAGAAATAATTATCGTATCGTCTTGATCTTGGTCTCATTCGAAAGATTACGAAAAGTTCTATAATTGAACATTTTCTACTTCCGGTGCCATGAACTGGAGGTCAAAAAATCACGTGGAAAGAACTTGGCGGCGAGTATTTTGCCAAAACTTTCCTTGCGACTTTAAAGGCGAGCCGCCCTGGCATCGAGTAATTTGTTTAATCTTTCCTCACTATTTTAAAGGAGAGTCTCCTTGGCGGCGAGTAGTTTATTGAAACTTTCCTCGCTACTTCAAAGACGAACCACATTGTCACGAATAGTTTGTTTAAACTTTCCTTACTACTTTAAGCCTGTGCAACGGTGGGCCCCCAGCTAGTAGTATATAATGCAATTCATGAAAATTATTTCAAATATATTAATTTATCTTTGATGGATGCATTGCTCTCTCATCAGAAATGCTTCTAATAAAAATGCATAGAAATGGTTCTTTAAACTCTTGACACTTGCTTAAGGTACAAATGTAATGCCTACAATACAATTCAAGTGAAAATGCAAGAGTTTATAACTGTCACATTTTTTTCGAGCACAGAACATTTGTCTTAATATATTTTCTATTTTCTGTGAGCGTGTTTATTTTTCCAGTTTACATATTTCATGAGGTAAATTTAAATTTATCTTACAACCATCGATTCCGTTTTTTCCCTGCAATCCTTTTGTCAGATTGTTTATTCAAAGCACATGAAGGAAGTTTTGAAAAAAAAGAAACTTGTCTTTTAAAATACCGATAAAAATAGTTACCTTGGTATTTTAAATTACATTTCTTTTGAATTGGATTTAATTTTTTCATCATCCAAAGTTTTAGCACATTTTCTTTTCATATCCTAATTCAATATTTCACTTTTCAAAGTATTTTTTATCTAATGTAAACGTACAACGATGTTTATCACTTTGGAAAAGTTATGAAATACATAGTTAAAAATTATGGATTGGTAAATCACATCTTGTTTTATTTCAAATAATTTTTTGTGCATTTTCTCTCTCAATAGGAAAAAAACTTTTGCGCTTATATAAACTAAAGCATTGCCGAGTTGCTCTAAAATTCTCAGCTACTCCATTCGGACTCTACCAAATTAAAAATTAATGAAGATTTTGCTGTGTTATTTTTTTTAACTGAAGGGTGTCAAACGTGTATATTTCTAAGATTACAAATGTTGCAGGAATAATTCTACTTTTTTGAGTAATTAACAATAGAACAGGCAGAACAGTCGTTTTGACTATAAAAGAATATAAACTGAGCAGATTTTATTTTAGTTTATACTTGATCATTTGATATGTTTTGAGTTTTTTCAAATATTGTTGAGCATCTTCCACAGAAAATTTCATTTATTTGTCATATTTTGTTTCAATGCAAATGTTTAGTATGATTAAAAGGGCCAACAACGGTCAAAATGCGCGTGGGCTGTTTTGTTTATGAATTAATTGGATTACTCCATATTAAAAGAAGTAAAAGCTGTTTTTTTTTGGTATATCCTTCAGTCATATTTTCCTATACATATTTTCTTGTACAGAGTTCAAAAATTTTAATTTCATTCTTTTCCCATATCTTTAGTTCACAGTTCTTCTAATGGATTTAAATTGAGCATTTTTGAAAAAAAAGTAATATTGTTCGCTAAAAAAGCCAGGTTGAACGTAAAAATTAAAACTCAGACAAGAAATAATATAAAATAATAAATATATAATAGAGACATCTAGTAATAGCTCATAATTTTGCTAGTTCCTTGAAACTCCATACATCATAACACGTAGGGACATCTAGTGATAGCCAGTTCGAACTTTGCAACTCGCTCTTTCATTTAAGCTATATATAAAATAACCCGCAGGGGTATTTAGTGGTAGCCACTTGAAACTTTACAACTTGCTCTTTTATTCAAGCGCCATATATCATGACACGTAGAGACATATAGTGACAGTCAGTTTGAACTGTAGATCTTGCTCTTTCATTCAAGCCTCATATACCATAATGCGTATAAAGACATCTAGTAATAGCCAGTTGGTTCTTTGCATTTTGCTCTTTCATTGAAGCTTTATATACCATAACACGTAGAGACATCTAGTCATAGCCACTTGAAACTTTACAACTTGCTCTTTTATTTAAACTCCATATATTATAACATGTATAGATATATCTAGAGGTGGCCAGTTGAAACTTTAAAACTCGCTCTTTCATTCAAGCTCCACCAGATAGTTGTAGGCCTAATATTTTCAAATCGTTCTCCTCATGAAATCCAACATAATTTTTGACTCACCCTGTATTTTGCAGAATTATCTATGTAGCCAACTGAAAGAAAAAAACCCAATTAATTTTTGTTGCTTATATCATTTTGACTTGGAACCTGAATGTAGAATCTAGAGCAGTATCCGAGAAGTAATATAATTTCGTAGAAATGATTACCGTTGATACATAAAATTTAGTTCTTAACAAGATGCAATCGAAAATAGTTATTTTTCCTGGGTTTTCTTAGAATTCATGTATATGTATTAATACCTAAAACTGCTTTCCCTAATGATAGATTTGAAAACAGTAGTACTGAATCTTAAATTTCGACATGGCTAAAGTATTTTGGAATTTCCAATTTTTGTAATATAAATAACATTAAATGTATTAATTGCTTCATATCAGTTAGTTCTCAAGAAAACTCGGGCTAGAAATATTGAGTTCAAAACAGTCAGTATTTTCAAATATGCCGATAAAATCCACACACAAACACACACACACACATATATAAGACTGAGAAGTTCTTTAGAAAAGTGTTATTTTGTACCCTAAACTTTTCGGTTTTTCAACTATATATATATATATATATATATATATATATATATATATATATATATATATATACAGTATATATATATATATATATATATATATATATATATATATATGTATATATATATATATATACAGTATATATATATACAGTATATATATATATATACAGGATTTTTTAAATATAGATACGTGATGAGAGAATCAGAGAGTCGGCAAAGGCGACTGGAGTAATAATACTGCACCAAAATCTTATACGCAGTAATGAAAAATACCTCTTTGATATTTGTTAATTTATGAAAGCAACGGCCGAAAATAATTCTCGATTGAAGCAAAGTAACTACGCTTCTAGTATTTAATAAAACACGTTATCTATAGAGATAATAAATTCAAATTTAAACAAATATTCCTCTCTGAACAACATTTTTCGAATTCCACGTTTCGGAGAACTTTTGAAGATAAAATAAGTAATACATTACACTTTGGAAAGCAAGTAAACACTTGTCTTTCAGAACATAAAACATTCAATGTTCCTATTTAAACCGCAACTCTTAAGAGATGAAAGAAAACATAATGCTGTATGTATATTAAAATTTTATACGATAAAGAATATTTTTCATTGGTTTTTAGTAAGAGAAAGGTCTGTTTTACTGAAATATGTACTGTGTTGACAAACTGATGACGATATTATAGTTAAAGTATAGTTAAAATATAGTTATTTTTAATCATTTATATTAGTTATAATATAAACGTTTACTTTACGTATTTGTTTAGATAGTTTATAACTAGATGCATTCAAGTTAAATTTCAACTAAACTAAGTTATGTAGGTAATTATGCACTCTCTTTACATTTTATAAATTACGAAACAAATATTCTGGAAATTTTAATATTTTTAAGACGATGATTCTAAGAAATAATGTGTAGGCTTTTAAACTTAATAATGTTTTAATATTTCTTTCTTTTATATGTGTAGTGCCCCTACATCAGTGTCCTCAAAATAATAATGATGACAATTATATACAACATTTCAATCTGCGTTATTAATTTCTTTATTTATTGTTGTTGCAGTAATATTTTAAAAAGGCTATAAAATTAGTTTAGAAAGCATACATTACTGTCGAAAAGTATTGCAAGTTTGAGAAATACATTTTTAGAAGATAAGGCCACAACGATATTTTTTTTTAAGTTAAACGTATTATCTTATGATGTAATGCAGTAAAGACAGTTTATCTACTAGAGATGCATAAAAGCAAACACGTTGGTAAAAAATGAATTGAAAATATTGACAGCAAAGAGTAATACTTATTGAAATTAGTTATTAGTATATTTTACTATTAGTAATATTAGTACTTATAGCAAATACTTTTTCTTTCAAATTTTTTTTTGTCGTTTTGGAACCCTTTAAGATGTATACAACAAACATTCTCTATGCACCTCATTAGCTTCTTTTTTGCTAGTACCTTCACGTTTGTAGTACAGAAAAATAGCAGAAATCATATATTTTCTTGCTCAATGATGATCATGCCTTCTGAAGGTTAAAGTAAAGTTAATATGAGCATACGGCTCCTCGCAACATTCATAATACTTAGAGACACGACGTGAAGTCACCGTATCTAATGTCCAGTCATGGTGACCATCATCAAAATTAGACATATCCACTTTGTCCGATAAAGCTTTCAAATCCATTAAGTTCTCGCTCAGTGTCCAGGAGCCAATGGCGATGCTGCAAATAAGCTCATCGCTATGTCTGTCCTCATGTCTATCTGTACTGGACCTGTACTGGATACTTTCCATTCTTCTCTCTCCTGATGTATAGGGGGAAGCACCAGGGCTTCTTATTCCTCTTCGCCTGTGCTTCTGGCTAACTGGACAGCGGCTTTTGATTGTATATGGCGGAACCCAGATGACGTCACCATTGCTTTTGATTACGGTATTCGTTGTCATGGCCGGAATAACAGATGAGTCTGGAGTACTGAAATCCGAAAAACAAAATGAAACACTAATAAGCATCGAATGGTAATGTAATTACTAATTTTATTTCCATCGATTTGTTGTTAGAGAAAGAACGAGTAGGTCAAAACAGCATTTATGATAAATTTTTATCTTACTTTTGATTTACAGAACGTTTTATTTAAGGACATGCCCGCCATTTATATCGTGTACAATTTGTTTGAAGTTACAAGTGAGCCCTTATCATCATATACTCAGGCACATTGAAAATAGCGACCCAAGAAGAAATAGTGCGATTTATCAGCGATTGCGTCTACAGTGGTGCCAAGCTAGATCAATGTGGAATATCACAGATTGGCAAAAAGTTGTGTTTAGTAATGAGTCTCGGTTTGTTTTAGGGACTGATGATAACCGTATGCGGGTGTGGAGGCGCCCAGCTGAGCGGTACAATTCCTCCCACACTGTTCTACATCACATTGCCCGCACAGCTGGTGTAATGGTCTGGGGGGGGGGGGCCATATCTTATCATAGCCGGTCCAATCTAATTGTGATGCGTGGAAACTTAACCGGCCAACGGTACGTTGATAATATTCTTCGACCCCATGTAGGACCTTTCCTAAATGGTCTCCCAGGGCAATTTTCCAGCAAGATAATGCTCGTCCGCATACAGCAAGAGTTACTCAAGACTTCCTACGTCATTTTCAGACTCTTTCAGGGCCGGCCCGCTCCCCCGACTTATCCCCTATAGAGCAAGTGTGGGATCAGCTGAAACGTCAGATGCCATCGTGTCACTCTGTACGTGATTTGGAGCTGGCTGTTACAAATTTGTGGGCCCATCTGCCTCAGGACAACATCAGCCGTCTAATCAACTCAATGCCGGACCGTGTGGCGGCATGTATTGCAGCTAGAGGTGGTCCAACGCGCTATTGAAGTTGCTTTGTATTTGTGTCCTTGCACACCCTGTATTCGTTCAATTGTCTTGATCTTGAGATCAAGTGAATCTCTCATCTGTATCATTATGTGTATTAAATTTCATTTCAATCCGATGCTTTCTTCTTATGTCGCTATTTTCAATGTGTCTGAGTGTATATGAATAAATATGAAAACAACGGAAGTGCATGTTTGAGTTTTAAAGTTCAACTAAAACACCAATAGGTTAAAATATAATTTAGCTAAGTGTTGTTTGCGAATCCTGAGAGTCCAATTTGACGACCTGCTGAGTGCGATATAAATTTAAATGATTTCAATTGCAGGGTGAATAGTAAACAAGAAGTTCTGTCAAAAACTAAACAAGCCTGCTTTCCCGTACATCGACATCGGCATTCTAGCATCTGATCATCATTCTCTTGATTATCTGAGACTGAAAATTATGTCAAACATACCTTTTTAGCACTTAAAGCTGATTTCTAAAAGCGAAATATACCCCTCTCAGCAGATGAAATAGACACATAAAAAGTAAATAAACGAATAAATAAAGTTTTGTCGCACCTTTTAAAGAATGTAACTGTTACAGTTCTTCCGTAGAAAAAATCCTCAATCGTTTTCAAAAAAATAAATAAATAAATAAATAAAAATACAAAGAGCATCAAAACACATTTTATCAAAGAAAGGAAAAAAACAAAAGAAAAAAAAACTCGTCCGTTAATAAA
>JAXGGA010005495.1:0-77763 GCA_038373865.1 Uloborus plumipes
TTTTTCTTTAACTTTAATTTAAATAACCCTTTTCTTTTGCTAAACCAATTTTCAGCAATCTGCACCATACTAATATCACTGCAAATTTCCCATCTGGTACTATTCCTAGGCAGGTAAAATTATCCCATCATGGAGTTCTTCTCTCCTATATCTGAAATTAATTGTTTAGAAAAAATATTAACATTGCAAAGGTGAAGTTTATAAATACCTATGTGCTGTAGATGTACAGAAAATAACAATGTTACAATGCACAAATGAGCAGGGATACTGCAGACACGTGTTTCGGCGTTACAGGAACGCCTTTATCAATGCAAAAAAGTTGTGAGCTTATGAATGCACAAACATCCGACAAAAGCCAAAATTGCACAGTCAGCCAAACAAAGTATGCACAGACATCTTTTGTCAGATGTCTGTGCATCCATAAGCTCACAACTTTTTTGCATTGATAAAGGCGTTCCTTGTAACGCCGAAACACGTGTCTGCAGTATCCCTGCTCATTTGTGCATTGTAACATTGTTATTTTCTGTACATTGCAAAGGTGTTATGCAGTTCAATAGATGAAATAATAAGGTAAATAGGGTACTATTAATTAGGTTTAGCATTTGATAAACATAAAGGGAAACAACACAGCAACAGAATAGAAGCATAATTTTGGAAGAACACACGATAAATTTTATATTTTACAAAAAGAGGAGGTTGTGAATTTTACAATGGAAAGATTATGAACATAACAAAGGAATTTTCGCAATTCAATAAACATAAATCTGTTGAGCAAGGTTTGCATTTCATAATTTACGATATTTCCTAGCTGTAAATTAAGATAGCATGCATGCATTAAAACAAGGATAAAATGGATCAGCAATTATGTTCATACTATACGATACCCCTCCCCCCCCCACACACACAGACACCTTCAAGTAAAAAAAATCAGAATTTTTGGTATAAACGATGAAACTAATACACACACGTTTTACTTCTTGCAAACCATCCCTCCCCTATTCAAATTAATGATATCGTAAATGTACCATCAGTTATGTAATTACGATGCAACTTCAATACAGGACAAAGACAAAGGGCCCCCCCAAAATGCATTTCGACGTGCCCCCAAACTAATAATTCCAATGCTGACAAAGAAATAAATTACATTGAGGAGATAGGGTTTCCGATATTTCATAATTAAAACAAATTTTTCACAATAATTCAATTATTACACAATAATATCGAGAATTCACAGCAACGGTTCGCATTAAAATTCAGTTACTACTGCTTTTAACTTTTAGCAGATGTTACTTGAGATTATAATCTATAGGAATAACTAAAATTACTTACTTCGAATCCCTTTTAATTCTGATTCTTCCAAAATGGCAAATTTGTTCTTTAGCGAAGGCACATGGAAATGAAGAGTTTCCTCAAAATGAACTTCGGAACTTAAATTCAGATCCCACATGAATCAAATCAGCAGAGAAAGAGTTCAAACTGTTTTCTGAAAGCACAAAAGACATAATCTAAAAAAAATTAAGCAATGAAAGTTTCAACAAAAGAACGTACCTTACTGCTTCACACGCTACTTGCCGAGAAGCTTTTATCATTCTGGAATGCGCGGCAAAAGAGAGGGGGATAGAAAAATAAGGGGGGATGGCATCAGCCGGCATCGTAGTCAGTTCAATGTTTTGGTCTACGATGCCGGCTGCACGGCAGCGTAGTCACTTCGGATTGACTTATGATCTCTCGGCTCTGTCGCTTGTGCTGACGGAGAAGGGGAAGGAGAATTTTGCCGAGGACCCCGAGCTTTCGGCGGGGTCAGCGGGGAGACCGACGGAAGGTAGCCGGCGCTTTTCGGGTAGCGGATGCGTGGTAATTGAGAGGTCAGATATGGGGCGCGATTATCCCCACGAAAGAGAAATGTTAAACATTATGATTTTAAAGTTATTTACTTTCTCATATTTCATTTCCCTTTTGTGCTTTTTATTTTTGCCTCTCTTTTTATTAATGTATTTTATTTTATTTATTTTTTTTAATATTACTTATTTATTTCTTTAAATAATATTTATTTATTTTTTGAAACATTATTTGTTTGTTTTTTAAATTATAACTATTATTTTTTACTAAATTACTAATTTTTTAAAAGTATTAATTTTGCGCAGAATAGAATCGCTTTTTTCTCTTCCAGACATTCCAAGCACACACAAAAAAATATATATATATATAAAAAATAACAACAAAGAAATAATTTAAATTAAAAAAAATAAATTAAGGAATAATTTAAAAAAAAAACAGTAAATAATTTAAATTAAAAAAAATAATTAATAAATAATTCAAAAAAAATAAACAAATTAGTTCTTCCCTCCCCCTCCAAAAAAAAATTTTTTTTAATGGCGCAACTTGCGCCATAATAGCCCCCCCCCCCTCCATGGGCACCTATGCAATGGAGAAATTTATAAATCATTAAGCTCTTCACCTAAGTGACAGCAGATCAAATTAGGTTTTAAAAGAATTGCTTCAAAAGCAAAAATAACGCTTCGAATGCAAAATATATTATAAACGTAGGATGAAGTAAAGTGTTCTATGCTTCTCTAAACAGCTTTCATAGCAAAAACAGCTTTAAATTTCCTAATATTTAGGAAATTCCCTTATTTAAATGCCCTTTAAAATGCTAGACTACGGGATGTAAACAAATTAAGGTTGCAGCAGCGCTCCCTGGCGGAAGTGAAATTTTGTTGCCAAACCGGTATCATGGAGATTCATCTTCCTTTTACTCCCTGTTTATGCTTTAAATCAGAGTTTCCCAAAGTGTGGTCCGCGGACCCCGGGGGTCCACATTGCTATCTTGCTATAAAGTGTAAAAAATAGTTGAAATTGAAGGACGAGTAACAATATTTTAATTCAAAACAAAAGAATAAAAAAGTTCTCGTTTACGAACAAACAGGGCGCAGCAAACGCCCCGGAACTTCGATTTTGGTACATAGTTCCAATCCTAAAATAATAATTACTCGCAGTATGATATATTATACTGTGGTATGGATGGTATACAGTTAGCTCTCACTTATGCGCCGGCCCAAGGGACCAATAGAAAAAGGCGTATAAGTGAGAGAGACGTATAAGTGAACTAACCTATTTACAGGACTAAAACGCAAAACATAGGTTCGTATGAGAGAATGAATAAGAATGTTTCTATAGAAAAGGGACTTATTACTACAGTTTGGCAATTGCTGTAACGTAACTACAATGATAAAGAGAAAACAAAAATTGTAGCGTACCTAATCACAAACTGGTCCTTTTAAAACGACCCATAATAGGTAATTGTCCCTCTCTGAACTCTAATTCATGTGGAAAAAATGCCTTCCGTGAGCAATAAAGGCGAAAGATTAAAGAGGAAAGTGAAGAAACGTGCTTATTTTTTAAGAAAATAAATTAAATTTTTTACATTTTACGAAAAATTCGGCGCATAAGTGAAATTTTTATCTTTAGAGCGACGCATAAACGAACGATACTATTATTATTTTGCTATGGAATGTGCTGGGACCATTCAAAATCGTCGTTTTAGTGAAAAAGGCGTATAAATGAGGCGGCGTATAAGTGAGAGTTCATTGTATTATGTTTGACATCGCATTGCTTAAATGTAATGCGGAATAGATCTTTTTGGTCTCTTGTGCGAAGTAACAGACCTGAAACTGAGCATTGTACCTGATAAGAGACATTTCGCTTTGTTTTGATTTACAAAAGAATGTTAGATTCTCTTGTCTTTTAAAAGTCAATATGTAAAACAGAAATGAGTAAACATGCTACATATCTTTGAATTCTGTGTACATGAAACTAACGTACAGACATTTGGGGGGGGGGGATTAAATGTTTTGAAATCAGGTTTTTTTTTCTGAACGCAAGGCGCAGGTGGAAAGGGTTCCACGAAAATAGTAAATATTCAGAAGGGAGTTCGCAGTGGGCTAGATTTTTTGGGACCACTGGCATATGTTATTACTATTTGATCCTTGTGTAATTAATGGTTGATTCTAATTTGATCCTTATTTAGTTATGTTTATAGTGGAAGGCGTGGCTCGCAAGTCAAATACTAGCGATTCAAAAATTTAATCATCAAATACTGGATGGTATGCGATTACTAGTGAATCCCCCTACAAAGTGTTGGAGGGCGGAATCGAAATCCAGCTCCGAAAAAGGCAATTTATCAGAAAAGCAATATTTGAGGATTCTTCTTTTTTTTACTTGATCCTTATCAAATTATGTTATTAATATTTTATGCTTATGTAATTAATAGTTGATTTTAAATTGATCCCTGTCCAGTTATACTTATGGTGGGAGGCATTGGCTCGGAAGCAGGGCCTGATTACCCCAAAGGCACGGGAAGCTTGAGCTTCCCCTAAAAATTTCCAGGGGGCCCAAAAATGACTCAAAACTTGTGATTTAAATTCTAGTTTCTGCTTTTAAATGCATATCTAAAGGTAATTTTAAACATTAGAACTGGTTCAATAAAAATTTTCTGGAAAGTTTTTAAAGTGAAGACACATTTCAGAAATCATTAATTCCCCCACAAGCTATTTTTAAATGTGGGATTTGACCCAACTTTTTTACAACGTACTTTTATTATGTTTTATTAATTCTGTGCAATAAATCTAATTTAACATCAAATCATAGAATGGCGATGTGTATTATGTATGTAACTTCTACATATTAGTGAAGGAAGGGGACAGACTTTAATTTGAATTTTGCTTTGGCAGCTCTTAGAAATGATATGTACCCTTAGCAAGATTCGTTTTTGAATGTCTCATAAGTATAGAAATCCGCACCCCGCCTCCGTCTCAAAAAGCAGGGGGCCTCAAAATGAGACAGAGCTTCCTCTAACTTCACGGGTTAATCGGGCCCTGCTCGGAAGTCTCAAGAAATTTTAAAAAGTAACTCTTGTTGTATTTGGAGGAAAAAAAATGAATATTTTACGATATGTAGGGCAATATTTAAAAAAAAGAAATTAGGACAGAAAAAAAAATTAAAAAATAGATATGCAACAACTCTCTCGCTATATAAAGCAGTAAGTCAGCGCCTCTCAGCCAGGGCTATGGCAGAATCATGCAATACACCGCCAGCTCGGTTATTCCATCAAAGGGCTGGAGTTTCGTGCTTACCGTTGAAGTACAATTCTTGGAATCTGCGAAAATGCGTTTTTAGGCCCCCAAGCGTGACAGTAGGGCATGGAGTTTTACTTCAGCTGCGATTCATCACACTCACTAAGAAAGTTCTGAGTCGTAAGATTATTTTCGATTTACTGCCAACCCCCCCTCCTTCCCCATCCGTAAAACTTATTTAAAACATTTTCCTTCGCAGAATCTGAACCGAGCCTTTTGTTTCCGATTTGGCTGAAATGATACGCCCCTCGTCAGTACTGTTCTTTTTATTTTCATATAGTCGACGCTCGTTATAACGACCACTCGTTACAAAGACCATCCTAATACAACGACCGGTGAGAAAACCCCCAACTGTATCCCAATATACTCTATGTTCTACCTCTTATAGCGACCACTCGTTATAAAGGCCGTTTTCTGTGGGACGGAGATGGTCGTTATATCGAGCGTCGACTGTACTCGTATTTACAGTTATAGAAAAAAACAAACAAACACTCTGAATTATTTGGCTGCTATACTTGCAAAGAACAAAAGAAAGGTGTCTTTTGACATGGATTAAAATGTTCTTTAAAACTACATGACAAAATTTTGATAAGGGGCCATATACAAAGTGAAATGAACAAAAAGTCTGAATTTTCAAAGGGGACCCTTACATTTGGTTACATAACTAGGCGCAGAGGGCCAAAAGGAAGCTGGGTATCAAACAACATTACTTTAGAACCAGTAGAACAAAAGTTATGACCGACCAAAGATTTCGGGACAACCACCACATTTAAAATGCTACTTTCAAGGTCGAAATTTACTAATTGTAGACAAATCATATTTTTTCGATTAAATTACCTAAAGCTACTCGTAATGACACATTTGCTTTTCGTAAAAAAATTCTCGGGATTTGTTAAAGTTATAATATTTTTTGAAACTTGGAAGAGAAAACCCTACTGTGTAGAGTTCAAAGGAAAAATGCAAAATTCTACCTTTTTGATTAAACAAAGATAGATGCATGCTTTTAGCTACGCACTAAACCCATGCAGCACATACCTTCTGGAGAGAGGTTACAATTTAAAAGCAACCGCTTGTATTCATATAAACTATTGTATTAGAATTAGCAATAATGTTAAAACCGTGGCTCAGAATTAAAAGAAACGTCTAATAGTTACACATTATTCCGAATAAGCTTCCGAGATACCACAGTTTTCTATGAAAATCAAGTCTCCACGTAAAAAGTTTTCTAAGTTGCTACCTGCTGCATGAAAAACAAACTTCTCACTAATAGACAAAAAATTGGAATCTCTACCAGTTTAAAATATACTCAGCAGTTTTATTAACTGTTTCGCTTTCAACATATTATTACTGATGAAAACTAAATACTATATAAAAAGGCTGAGCATGTTCCTTTTTCTTTACATAGAAATTCCCTGCTATTGTTTCAGTTGGCACAGTTGTATATGGTCCCTAAAAATGGTTCTTTTAGCATATCTTAAAAACTACCGGATGTTTTGAGCTCCCATTTTGGATTCTCCTTTGAGGAAGTCAATTACGTTTATATAAATGGGTTGGTTCATACTTTGATAAAAAAAAACAAACTTTGAACGTACTTTAAGCTTCCAAAATGTTAGATCTACAGTGGAAAAAAGTTTCATTCTACATTATACTACACATGTCAATTCGTTTCACGAAGTCGATGAGGGAATCTGAAAATTTGTAATATACCGCTAACTCGGTTATTCCAATCAAGGACTGCAGTTCGTACTTATTAGCACTCGTCAGCCTGGAATAGGAAGTAACCGAGCTGGAGGTAGAAATCCTCCTATTGAAGCAAAGAGAGACCAAAAAACTGGAAGCTAATGTGAAATTAGTAATTGCTTCAACAAGATGATTTCTACCTCCAGCTAGGTTACTTCCTATTCTAGGCTTCTATTCTTTACTTCCTATTCTAGGATAATTTTAGGCCTCCAATGGGAAAAAGTTTCCTTCAACATTACACTAAACATGACAATTTATTTCACAAGGCCGATCCTGGAAGCTGAAAATTTGCAATATACCGCTAACTTAGTTATTCCAATCAAGGACTGAAGTTCGTACTTATTAGCACTCGTCAGCCTGGAATAGGAAGTAACCGAGCTGGAGGTAAAAATCCTCCTATTGAAGCAAAGAGAGACCAAAAAACTGGAAGCTGATGTGAAATTTGTATTTGCTTCAACAAGAGGATTTCTACTTCCAGCTCGGTTACATCCTATTCCAGGCTGAGGAGTGCCAATAAGAACGAAACTGCAGTCCTTGGATGGAATACCCGAGTTGGCGGTATATTGCATAGGAATAGGAAGTAACCGAGCTGGAGGTAAAAATCCTCCTATTGAAGCAAAGAGAAACCAAAAAACTGGAAGCTGATGTGAAATTAGTAATTGCTTCAACAAGAGGATTTCTACCTCCAGCTCGGTTACTTCCTATTCCAGGCGGACGAGTGCCAATAAGAACGAAACTGCAGTCCTTGGATGAAATACCCGAGTTGGCGGTATATTGCATGCTTCTGCCTCAGGCCTGACTCAGGGGAGTGGTAACTTACTAAATTTTCATAAATTGCCTTCAAAGACATGTCTACATCTCTATGAAATCTCGTCCAAATCAGAGACTGTGGAATGGGGAAGATTTCAAAATTAGGTCAGTTGACGTGGAGTGACCCATACATGAATCTTCAACTAATCGCTGACGGGCACGAGCAGGGCCCGATTAACCTCTGAAATTAGGGGAAGCTCAGCCTCATTTCAGGGCCCTCTACTTTTGCCTTGGAAAATTTTTCTAAAAATTACCCTGCAAAATACAGATTAAACTTGATATTCCCTCCACCTACTCCTTCCCTTCTTCCTTTCCTTTCCAAACTCATAGAAATTTGTACATCAACAACTGAGGGTGGTTTGCTACTGAATCAGATTTATCCCTACCCAAAATTACCATAAAAGTACATTGTAACACAATTAAAATTTTACTTTTATTAAACGTTAAGGCTGAATTTAAAAGCAGGAACTGGAATTTTAAGCAGTTATCCAGCCATTAACTACTTAATTTTGGGCCCTCTGGAAATTCTAAGGGGAAGCTCAAGCTTCCCAAGCCTTTTGGGTAATCAGGCCCTGGGCACGAGTTATCTTGCCGTCATGTGCTCTTTGTTGCAACATGAAAATGACATGCTGTTCAATCCGAGCAGTTGTGAAGCAAAGCGAATTCGTTTCGTGAATGAAGAAAGCAGTTACAAAAGCTGCCGATAAATATCGCAGTCTATGTAATTTCAGTACATAAGGGGGGTCCGAGACACAAAAATCGTTAAATTTTACATTTTTTTCTAATTATTATACAAAAAACGCTATTCGTTTCTGCTTAAGATGACGCTTGAGTCTTGTTTCAGTCTTAATAATTAACATAAATTATATAATTATTTTAGGTGCATGCTGTTCTGAAAATCTAGCCGTTACACAGCTGCTGTCATAACCTTGAAAACTTCAAACGCGTTTTTGTAAATGTTTCAATTTTTTCCGACTTCTTGTGTTCAAACTCATTTCGTCAAGAACTGATGAACATAAAGCAATGAAATTTGGAGCATATCTTTTTCCAAACACTTCTCTTGCATTTTTATTCGACAAATATGAAAAAAAAATGTTTTTTTCAAAAAATGTAAATTTTTGAAAAAAACTATCAAAAAATTTTTCGAAGTACATATTCAAAAATTTTCTACTTTCAATTGAATTAATATTTTTTAAATTACCGAATAAAAATTCGAGCTTATATATTTGTGTTTTAGGGATTTTAACGACCTTCTTTCTTTGTTTTTAAATTAAACTTAAATTTAAAAATAAATAAATAAACAAAAATTCATGTCCCTATTGCGATTTTACTTGTTAAATCATTGGTAAATTCGTATAAAAAAATTGCAAAATTTTTATCTGTTTAATAAAATTTTTACATTTTACGCCAATGCTAATAATATCCTTAGATGTAGTTAAAATATACAAACAGAAATTTCACCTTACGGCATACGGTTTATCTAATTGATCTAATCGAGGAACCATTTTGGGGATTCCATTGCAGAATCACTCTAAAATGGTTAGTGTCGTCAGTAAGACTCGCATTATGTGTTCAAGCAATGTTCAAAGTGTTTCTCTTGGTGAAGTCAGCGTAATCCGTATAGCAGAGCGATGGAATCGGAGTCTACAAGCTTAAGACCAAGGGAGTAGAAGATGAAACAGGCCGACTCCGACCACATTGAGATTATTTGTTCTGTTTAGTTTTCAGAATTGTTTTTTAAAAGATGCCTAATGTTTTTTCTCACTAAATGCTATGCATGTACGACATGTGTGCACACTTGCCAGTGGCGTAACTACTCGTTAGTTTCAGGGGGGTTATATTCAAAATCGTAACGAGGTTAAAAAAACAGCGGGGGGGGGGATTTAACAACCGCTTTTTTCCACACTTTGTATGTATGTATATGTGTATATATATATAGTACGAAAACACGGACAGTTTTTTAAAGAGTAATAACCTCTGACACTAGAATTGTGCTGTAGCCTTAAGAAATATTACTGCAGAAGAATGGAAGGGGGTCCGGGGGTTCGCCCCCGGAAATATTCATAAATTGTACCTCTAAAAACTCCATTCTAGACTACCTTGGTGATGTTCGAGGAGAGGATGTTCGATCTATTCCTCAGTCAGTAAAATACGATTGCAGGCCATTTTTAATGTGAAAGAAAATGATAGGATGCAGAAATTCTTTCAAGCGATCTTTTCGAAATTTAAGTTCCAAAGACGCAATTTCAGACGAATTTCGATCATAATGGGGGATTTGGAGGTCTACCTCCGGAAATCTTTGACATTTATTTCCTAAAAAAGACAATCCTTAATTGTTCTGGGAAGGGGAGGGGGTGGCAATGAAGTCTGTAACACTGTGATATTCGCGGAAGAATCGTAATTTTTCACTGTAGGAGTTTTTATATTTTTTCATCTCATTTTTGCATCTTTTGGACCAACGTTTCGGGGGGGGGGGTTTGTCCCCAAAACACCCCCCATAGGTACGCCACTGACACTTGCATTTTATCATTCGGTAAAATTAGAGCTTCATTTGTCAAATTGATAATTTTCCCCCTCCCAAAAATCGTAGTTCGGCGCGCCCCTGATAGGACTTAATGACGCACAGTATTTCAAACTCATTGTTCATCTAGATCTAAAAGTACATCATTGAGAACAAAAAAACTATTTTCGTAGGAAAAAAAATCTGTTCTTTCTAATGGTACTAACAAAAAGGAGATTAAAGGGGAAAATTTAAGATATAGAGCATTGAAAGCAGCCTATTTTCTACGTGAAGCATTTGATATTTACTTTGAACGACACAAAATCTATATATAAGCTCTGTAAACGTAATCGATTTAAAACACAAGTGTTTTTACACCAAAACTTCAAAGTATGAGCTTTTGAATCATTTTTGTTGAAAATTTATAGCACCTTAGCAATGTTCTCGAGTGACAATTTTAAGACGTCTGGCTCTCTAATATATCTTTCCTTATGTTCTTCTAAGCAGCATGCGGGGTATCTGTGGCTGAGAGTGGTTCCGTTTTTTACTGCATTACATTTTCGCTTTGAAAAAAAAAAATTTTAAAACCATTTTGCGGAAATTTGAAACCAAAACCTGTCGTAAGTATGTCGTGTAATATATCAATGAAAAGGCTTTTATCTTGCTTTCATAATGATTTTTGAATTTTTACTCTACTATGATTAGAAAAAAAGTTACATGCAAAAACATTCATTTCGTTTACTTATTCATTCATTTATTTATACACTTACATGTCTACTTTTCTTCATTCACCAATTTTTACTTATCTATTCATTTTAGGATTTTTCAATGTTTTTTCTTCTTTGTGGGAGGAAATAATTTACGGCCAAATCGGAAAAAAAATATACAAGTTTGTTTATTAAATACATTGTTTTTTCCTTTTCTTTCTTTGTTTCTTTTTGCTTTAGTGTGAACTGTACGTTTCAAAACAAATTTCCAATTTCCTCATGTTGAAAACTTGCAGCTGCCTAAACTGTTCCACTTTGTTTCACATACCGCTACAATTCTTATGAATCACACCTGCAACGATAGGTTGAATTTTTACAAAAATAAATAAATAAATAAAAATGAAAACATATAAAAAATCATATGTCAACTGAATATATTTGGGGATGACAGCTTAGATATTGTTATTAAGTTTAAGATAAAAGCATTACATACTTTCATGACCATAATTGGTAGAAATGTGGAGATTTTTTTCTTACTTTATTACTATTACTTTATATTTTTTCACAAAATACTTATTATTGTTTGAAGTTTACTCCTGCATAATTCGGTGATTTTTTCTTTCTTTATTGTCAGTCTTGGTGAACACATTTAACTCCATATAAAAATATATAAATTTTTTTTAAATGCGTATTATCATATTATTCAAGTTGCGTCGCTTCCTGCCTTTTTGAGAAATTCGGAAATTTTTTCCTTCTTTATTCTCAATCTTGGTGAACACATTTAACTCCACATAAAAATATATAAATTTGTTTTAAGTGCATATTATCATATTATTCAAGTTGCGTCGCTTCCTGTCTTTTTGTTTCAGTAAAATGCTCTGCACTTTTATATAAGATGATTTTTATCATAATCCTATTTCAGAACGCTTTAATTCTAAAACAACCACAGTCGCGAAGCCGTGGGAATTTGTTGGTGAACCACAATAATAGTTCCAAAATCTGCCGATAGATGACACAGTCAGACATTTGAAGTAAAATTTAGGACATGTCGAAAACGCCTTGTAAAAGATTCGTTAATCACGGATATGTTATTCACACGAAAAATGAAATTGATTCCCTTTCAAGGTTTTTAGAGGACCATGATACCCTGACTATCGGAATGTCACTTCTCAATCAGATATATTTTAATATAAATATCATAAAAATACATTTTTGTGTTGTATTTCACAATGAAGGGAAATTAAACAAGTGGGAAGATTCTAACGGAAAACTTTCTAACCAAATAACATTTTAGTTTTCTAAACATTCTTGTTTTCGAGAAGAGTCTGAGCCCACTACGTGCGCTCCCCTGGAAAGGAACCTGTTATATAAAAAGTGATAAAATACTTATGTTTCAATCCTAAAAGTTTGAACATTAGAGTCACAGATGGCAGCACGTTTCAAACTGCTAATAACGCCGAAACAGAAAATGTAGTTGTAGCACGTCACTAAGGCACCATGATATCCTTATGACTCCTTGCACTTTTAGTTATCCTCTGAAGTTACCGTTCGGGACGAGCCTCGGATTTCTTGAACAAATCAATCATTTGGTAGTACTTATACAGTACACCACTGGCAAAGAGATTAAAAACTGCTATTATCTTCTCCTTCGCCGAACTCGGTTGGTCTGCTTTTTCCTTTTGCTTTCTTTGAGTTAAAAGCTCAGAAATGATTTTTAAACGAATGCCAACGGAGTAACATTTTAGTTTAAAACAAGAAGTTCTGTCAAGAACTAAACGAGCCTACTTTCCCGTACATCGACATCGGCATTCTAGCATCTGATCATTATTCTCTTGATTATCTAAGACTAAAAATTATGTCAAACATACCTTTTTAGCACTTGAAGCTGATTTCTAAAAGCAAAATATACCTCTCTCATCAGATGAAATACACACATAAAAAGTAAATAAATGAATAAATAAAGTTTTGTCGCACCTTTTAAAGAATGTAACTGTTACAGTTCTTCCGTAGAAAAATTCCTCAATTGTTTTCAAAAAAAAATTAAAAGTACAAAGTACATCAAAACACATTTTATCAAAGAAAGAAATAAAAAAAGGAAAAAAAACTCGTCCGTTGATAAAATGTCTCGAATTTCACTTTTAATCCGTTGCCAGTTGTTAAATATAAATAAAGAATAAAATGCCCTAGTGAATGAAACATTTTTGTTACAAAAAAAATCGTCTGCCAAAAATAATAATAATAATAATAATAAATTCAATAAAACAAATGAATAAATAAACAAAAAATCGTCTGCACAGTCAGTCATTTTTTTTCGGACTGTTTACTCAAAAGTTATTAGGGGTGACAGCTTGCTTGAGCGGTTCAATGTTGAACGAAAAATTGTTCAAATCGGAAATGTAAATACGGGAATGAAGTATCCTTGAAAAGTTCTTTCCAACAAAAAAAAGTTTGTTCAAGTCGGACTGTTCATTAAAAAGTTAGTATCGCGGGACCGGTTATTTGAACGGCTCAAAGTTGAACCAAAAATTGTTCAAATCAAAAAATCAAATATGGGAATGAGCTGTACTCGCCGAGATCTTTCCAACAAAAAAAAGTTTGTCCAAATCGGAATGTTCATTCAAAAGTTATTAGGGGGGGACAGACAGACCGACAGACCGACCGACCGACAGACCGACACACAAATTCCCCATCTCAATACCCTACTTTCAAATTTTTAATTTTTCGATATTCATTTTACCTCTTTATTTTTTTAACTTGGCGATATTTTTTGGACTTGGCGATATTTTTTTTTAACTTGGCGATATTTTTTTGGACTTGGCGATATTTTTTCGATGCATTAAGCTACTTTTAATACTTTTTTCGTCTTTCTTTTATTTTTAACGGGAAAGTAGGCTAAAAAAATGAAACCGAGAGAGCCAGGCTCACTATGTATGCTCCCTTGGTAAGGAGCCTGTTATGAAAAAAATTAAAAAAATGCTTTTAACGTAAAGGACGCGAAAAAGCTTAAATGTTAGAATCATAGATGGCAGCACATTCCAAATTGCAAGTAACGCCAAAGCTTAAATTTAAGTTGCAGCGCTTCACTGCTGTTGTTTACTACATCTTTATAAACATTCATTTTTTACTTCGTCTTTTATTCTTCATTTTTCTCTAATTGCGCACATTAGGTGTTAAATTAAAAATGTACGTTCTTGCTCACAGTACTCGTTGAAAGCAAATTATTTTAGTTCATGTTTGTTTCCTAGTACACAACGATATGCAGATAAAACTAATGAATTCGGGAAGATTAAATATTGTACTGATTTAAACTTTGTCTGAGAGTTGCGGTTTTACCGTATTTGATAGCTAAATTTTTAAAGAGTACAATTTAAAAGTTACAAATATTTTACCACCACTATTATTTTCCTCGGTTGCGTTCTAAATATAAAAAAAGCCCTCCGTTACTTCACAACAAACTTATTAAAGATTCGACTTCAACACCATTTGGAGGTTCTGATAAAGAAATACTCCAGATGATTAATATATTCAACCAAGGAGGTTAAAGGGGAGGAGCTAAATCTCTGCTATCTAAAAGTGGCAACGAATTCTCACCGCCGCCAGGGGAAAAGCTCCCTACTTCCTACGGGAGTCAATGTAAATGATACTGAATCTGTCATCTTTTTAAATGCTGATATGGGAAAGAAAAAAATTTTTTTTCAACTGGATTTTGGTGCAAATCTTCGATTGACATTATGAATTAAATATGATTTTCATCCCACGAAAATAGGTGCCGTATTCTTTGAGAAATAGGTTTAATTGAATGCACTTACCAACTTGCCAAATCTGACAGAATCTCATTTTTTAAAGACTGCTGTTGGCAAGAATATTTCTATTTAAATTGGAATTTTGCTCAAACCATCGATTTACATTATGAACTAAATCTATATCTATAAAAATGAGTGTATGTATATATATATACTTGTTCTCTCTACAAATTCACAGTTTGCGTCAGATTTTCATCAAACTTGACACAGAGGTTCCTTGATGCCCTAGAATTCTCATAGGCGGGGTCTTGAAATTTTAAAAAATCTAAAAAGCTCAAATTTAAAATTTTTGTCAAAAAATGACCCTTTTATAGGAATCTAGCCTATTTATATTGTAATCGAGATAGGCCTTTTAGTATTCAAATTGATGAAATTTAAGATTTTTAAATATTAGTATTTTCCAACAATGATTACGATTAAAGTAATGAATTATCAATTTAAGGCTCACCTATTTCCTTTTAGCATTGAAATAAGTAAAAAACAATCATAATTCATGTGGACTTTATAAAAAGAACCACGGATTTGAATTTCAAATTTGCAATGCGACGACAGTTGCGTCTGTAATGGAGATAAGCCTTCAGAACGAGAAACAGATTTATTTCAGACAGATTTATTAGATTGAGTTATAATAATTTTTACTTTGTAGGTGGGAACAGTTAATAGAGAAAAGTTAATATTTTGAATTTGGCGGGTGAATTTGATGCAATTTTTTCACTTCCATGTGCATATATTTCATGCCAGTGGACGCGGCAAAGCACAGACAACATTTCTCTTTAATTTTCACCTTTTGATAAGACTATTTTTCTGTAAACGTTTAACTTTCTGTAATATTTTAGTTTTTTTCAAAGTTTGTACCTAAGAGACTGATTGATGCAAATTATTTTATACCCATATGAATAGAACTCTTTCAAACTTTTTTTCCCTGAATGCTATGTTGTATTAATAAGCACCCGGGCAACGCCGGGTATTAAGCTAGTATATTTAATAAATATATTTAAACTAATAATTATTTTGTCTACTAAATATATTTAATTAATAACAAAATTAAATACTGACAAAATTAATTTTTTGCCTCATGCTTAATTTCTCAACAATTTAGAGAACTGATTCTCAGCAAAAATTATATCGTACAATGCAAAGAAAATGTCACATACAGTCGCATATATGTCAAATTTGGCAAGTAGCTAGATGCGATCGATTAAACATCTTTCTTAAAAAATACGACAAAATTTCAGTGGGATCAAAGTCATATTTAGTTCATAATGTTAATCGATGGTTTACACCAAAATCCAGTTGAAAAAAATGTTTTTCTTTTCCATAGCAGCATTTAAAAAGATGACAGATTCAGTATCATTTACATTGACTCCCGTAGGAAGTAGGGAGCTTTTCCCCTGGCGGCGGTGAGAATTCGCTGCCACTTTCAAACAAGCGCATCCGTAGAACATTTCTCTCCTTCTTTCTACTCCGTGTATTCAACGCTACACCATCAACTACCAGCCATATCCGTAGACCGCTATCCAAAGGAGGGGAAAAAGTGCGTCCGAGCTAAACTTGCGTATTCTGCCGCTTTAGGGCCGAATTCAAGTGAAACACTATTAGCGATTGTAACGTTTCACTTGAATCCAAATTTGGGAATTTACGATTGCATTGGTGAGTTGCGATCGTCCGTGTTTCACTTGAATTCCGGCCGTAGTCATTTAGAGCTGATTTCCTAAGGTAAAGATAAGATATATTTAAAGATATTGCTACAGCAAAAGAGCATGCGTTTATGGACTTGATTTCGAGACGTAAAAATACCATCAAAAAAAGAAACACTGTATAGTTAGTTATGTGTTTGCCATTTGAAACATTTATAATGTACATGAAACAATATAAAAATTGTTTTGAGGTCAAAACACATGCAGTCTTTGAAACACTATAGGGGAATGTTTGGCAAAGTAATATACCGGGGGGGGGGGGGGGGCAAAGTAAAATGGCAAATATTTTCACAGTTTGCAGGGCTACCTATCTAGAAACATTTTAACTAAGTTCCTAGACATATAAGTCAATTTCTGTCAAAAAATAGATAGCTCCAAAGTCAAAACACATGCAATCTTTGAAACTGTACATTTACAAAAAAAAATTCTTACTTTCCGTCCGACCCCCCTCTTTTTTTAAACACAGGGAAAACTTTATTTGCATTAAATTTGCCATTTAAATTCTCTTTTGAAAAATGTCTTACACAGGAATTCTGGTGAAACACTGTTTGCGCAACTTTTTGCATGCGCAACGCAGAAAAATTGCGTATTTCCTCCCCTCTTTTCGTAAACCGGATTCTGGTGAAACGGTTGTTTCCGCAGATAAAGGCGATGTCAAAACTAAAGTGACTAAGCGATGATCTTGCATTACCTGGAGGTAGCACACGATAAGAAATTTAGAGTAACCAATGAGAGCAGAGTTCTTCGCGGAAAAAAGCGCGGCGCGCTTTTTTTTTTCACTTTTGGTTCCTGATATTTCATTTTGCAGGCGGATTCACACTAGACCTGGACAGCGAGAAGTCACCCGGGCCGGGAAAAACGGTTGACAATTCACACTGCAGAAAATCTGTCACGGGTAGGACGGCTCTATCACTTTGTAACAATTTAATTAACATGAAGTAATGATCTTATTATGATATTCGTATTAACGCAAAAAACTGCAGCTTGATGGGGTTTAGGCAATATTTCAGTATTTCAGAAAATATATTAAACGATTTAAATTTCAGGATTAATAAGAGCAAGCAAATGAAAAAAGCATTCAACATATTTCGAGTGTGGTGCAATTTTAGTCTGACTATTATAATGAGGAACGCAAACATTTGACGCAGTAAAAAATGTCAAAAATTTCGTCGAATAATATATAATAATAATATATGTAATAATATATTATAATTTATGTAAATGATTCAAAACCAATGATAAGATGACCTCCAAAATAACATTAAAGAATAAGATAATTCTTATTTTTTTTTAACAGAAAGTGGTTTCAAAAATAAATAGTCAAGCTTTGCTCATGAAGATTTTTGCTACAGTAGTTTCACTTGACTCACTTTAAAATATCTTCGAGTTTACAGCAAAAGTTAATTTCTGATAAAGTTCAAATTTTATTACTTATAACTACTCCAGATAGCAAATATTTAATAATAGTAAATTTTGTACCAAGCAAAATATTTTGATTTTACGAACAATTGACCTATATTGTATAGTTTGGACCTAATTGTATGCAGTTCAGTCTTGATAACTTGAACATTCCTTTATTTACAAGTTTTCATTAGATCCTAAACACTTGAGAAGGCTGTGGGAGCTTCCTATAACTCAAACTATCAACTACTCAAAGCTTTTAGACGGTTCCTTAGGGCTTTGAGCTATTGAGACTGAACTGTTAGAAGCAGCTTTTTTGTACATGATAAAATCTATACCGTTGCAATATAAACTGCACAAAATAATCAATACACTTTCATGATAAAAAGAATCTTACTTTGCAGAAATTTCAGTTCAGTTTTCAACAACTAACAATCAATAAAAATGTTTCATATGTTTAGATTATTAGATGAAATTAGGGAAATAGCGAAGAAAACAAACATTGTATGCTTAATTTTTTGGATCCGGACTATTCGTATAGAAGTTTTCTTTTCGAGACGGGCGGTACAAGTGTTGAACCGCTGATCTCTTTTCCTCTGAAAATGGGAAGGTGCATAGACAAGCACTTGGGTTTTATGACTTTGCGGTTTGAATACAAAGCTATGATCCCCCAGTAAGGAGGTATGAAATCTTGGAAAAATCCCCAGCTTCAAAGGGTAGAAGAGAAGATTTCAACCCCATCCTGAAAGGAGAAAAGGCTTGGGGTACAGCATGTGTATAACACGGTTCTTAAAGGTTAACACTGAAAGAAAAACCATAAAAAGTGCTTTTTGTACAAAAGTAAGTAGGGAAAATATATTTCCCTTCTTGGTTGTGATCAGAGTTATGTATGAAAGTTAAAAAATAGAATGAGACTTAAAGATAAAACATAACTTTATTTTTTGTTTAAGTACAAAAGATATTGACGCATTTGTCATACCGCTTGACAAACTTCGAAGAGCAATCCAGAAAAACTCAACTATTTGCATGTAGAAGAAACATTTAACATTTTGGTGACATCAGTATCAGCATTGCATTGACCTCTCTTTCTGAATTTGCTTGACTGCAACACTCGCCTTCCTCCAAGATTCTTCCTCAAAGCTCGAACTAGATTGAAGTCACTCAATGGGTGATCAGAGAGTGGCAGATTTAGCATGTCGCAAATGCTAGGGGGCTCCACGACTCTGGGGGCCCCGAAAAGTATTCAAAAATGCCAGGAGAATATTTTTTTCAACTCATCACTCTTATGTAGAAAATATACAACAGATCAAGTTTGCCCCCTAGAGTTAAAAAGAGTTTCAGATAACACATTCCGTACCCTCTTCCAAAAGACTTTTAATTTGATATTCATATGCTGAAATTTAAATTGAGAAAACAAAAATGAAGCAGTTTTCCAGAGAAAAAATGTTTTTGACATTTATTGTCAGGGATTGAATCTAGGGGAGAGGGGATTTAGGGAACTATCCTGCTTCCGAACTCAGATACTTTCTTTTTTGACTATAAAAAAGGGCTAAAACTAGCCTTATCACCCATCCCCTTCCACAATTTTTTTTTGCTAAAAAATCCTGCCGCTAAAAAAAAAAACAGAATCTTGTAATAGACCGGGAAAAGTTACATTATCAAATCTAGCTCTATTTTTTGCCGATATTCTCTCATAATTTGACAACATGCACATGTAATATGCGCTCACTCATTACGACATAAAAAGAAAATTCAGTGAAAGAATTTAGTCGTTACCAAATTAGTCAAATTTTTAAACAAAGAACTTTAAAATTTTTTATCATACATACGTAAAATTATTACATGCAGTTACGTCATCTCACAATTTTTAAGAGGAGGAGGGGGGGGGAGGCGGACAAAGAAATTTTTCTCAATTTCATATTACAGAAAAACAACACGCCAACATTACATAAACACAAAATTTTCTCAAAATCAGAGGGGGGTGGGGGAGGGGGGCAACTGGCTCTGGCAGCAGAATATTTTCCAGCGGTTTATGCCACAGATTTGACTCTGGGAAATACTGAGAAATAAGATGCTAAACTTCAAACTGCAAGTACATGGTACCTTGGATTAAATCTTGGAAAATACGATAAAAACACTTCGTTCACTAAAATTCAAGATTTTTTTCTTTAAAAATTTAAGGGGTTCTTCCTCAATTAAGAAATAAACTGCAGCCTTTCTCATAAAATGAAACAAATCATGCTGTTTCGACTAACAGAATTCTGTTTGTTACATTTTGGATGTTTCGTCACCAACTATTTGAAGTTTATTTCAGAATTCAAGTCAGGAACTCTCCTACCTTATTTCTTGTCAATCACAAGTAGTAAAAAACAAAGTAAATAAAAAACATTCAAAGTTCATAAAGCTATAAAAGAGCAAGAACTTTTATCCTTAGAAATTCAAAATATTTAAATTCAACATATGCCAGGGAAAAAACTTTCTATATTGAATGTAAATAAATGTGCAGCAGCTTACCTGAATGCTGATTCATACAATCATTGTCTACTTTTAAGAGAGTCCTGAAAGCTAATCTAATCTAAAGCTAGAAGAAACTCTAGTCAATTGAAAAGATTAGCCATCGGGAACTATTCCCTTTTTTCATTTTTTCATCTTCCTGCCCTTTTTTTCCATCTTCCTGCCCTTTTTTTTTCACCTTCCTTCCTTTTTTTATCATCTTCCTTCTAAAATATACACACATATTCGGTATTATATAAATTCAGACGTAGAGTAGCTTGAAGAGTTAAATCCTCCTCAACTAGCACATATGTTGACAATTTAATTGTTGTCAAGTTTCATATGATGCAAAAAATAGCTCAGTACTTAAGAAAAATATATTTTTTGAAAAATGACCACCGACACTTAAAATATAGAACAAGAGCGAAATTCTGTAAAATAAAAATGCTAACGAAGCAAGTGGCAAAACATGTACAAGTTTTACATTTGTTTCATATTTCATTGTGCTTAAATAATTGCTTTACACCATTGTTATCTTATTTTATCAGAATTAAATTAATTGAAAAGTAGTCTATACAAATTAAAACAAGACTTATAATAGTAGCTCCTGGACTTTACCGATTAAGTTCTTAAACAGCAGAACAGTACCATACTCATGTCGTTTGAATATTCAATAAAACTAGATCTAACTTATGTACTTCATATTATTCAACATCATAAGTTCAAAATTATTTTTGAATATTGACTAACTATACGTTTACTGACATGGAAAATAAATTTTATTTTGACTAACTATATGTTCTTATTCTCCCATCAACATTACTAATATTTGTGAGACCTATTACAGGTTAAATGGAAATATAGGAAAATTTTAACATGTGTGTTCCGATTGACCCCTATCAGCGGGGTTAATCTGAATACCTCGTTCTCTGTATATATGCAAATATTAACTGCTCTACATCTTTTGTCTTGGTTTAGAATATTAAAAACAAAAGAAGACCTAAGTTTTTACCCAAAAAATCAAATTTAAAAAAATCTTTTAACTATTTTTTTACAATCAGAGCTGGAAAATGTACCGATTCAGCCCGTTTTGTAATACTTTTTAGTGAGTTAATAATATAGTAAGTTTTGTAAAGGCTCTAAATATAGAATTTTATTAACAATGTTACTTTCAAAACTTCAGAATATAGGTCAATCTTCTCTCGAGGCAGTGGACATGAGCATATTAAGGATCATCCACACAATATACCATGCGGTGCATGGCTTCGCTAAATTGTATCTGCTTTTTACATGGAAGGAATGAGTAGCAAGAAAAGTGACATACTGTCAGCCCCGCTTAAACGAATACTGTCTGTTCCAAGAAATATTATTCAATTAAGCAGGGTTGGTAAATCTGACAACTGGTTGAAAACTATTTTCTTTGCATTCAGCTCAGCCTGGTTGCTGCGGCCCTTGACCTGGGTGCTAATACCAGGTGGCATTGGCTATTCAGCATTTTTTTCAAAATTAAGTTTTAAACTTGAAGGAAAATGGTTAAGGGATGTGCTCTCAAGATTTGCATTGTCGCAGAAAAGCAAAGATTGAACACCGAATTAATGTCCATTTTAAATTTTTCTTGCTACATTGCGAAAGCTTGATCGTAGCATTAAAATATGGCAACTGCAGTCAACGAGATCAATTAAGCATCATGATAGAATTTAATAAAATCCTTTGCACTTGAAATATAAATTTAGATATCAACATGTTATAGCACATATAATGCAGATTGCTGCAGACACATGTAAAGCAACACAGTGGATTAGACAGCAGTTTAAATAGGAAAAAATACCGATTACAAGACAAGTAAGACAAATGACCCAAACGCTCAATAATCAAAATACAAACAAAATCAACCAAAATTTAAAGCATGGAAAAAAAATCACAAAAGTGAGGTGTATTGTGCAACAATGAACGAGTTTAACAATGACTGCTCTTCCTAATTGAAAGCTCACCTCCAAGTTAGCCCGAAAACTTTTATAGCAATCATAATTTGCCTTTCAATTACTTTGGAAAATTCGGACAAATTCCAAATCGTGCAGAAAGCTTTGACCTTTAAGTATTTTTTCACCTGCATTTTAGAAGATTTTGAAAATTTTGCTTAGTATTGAATTAAGTAAATATATGGGTCAACGGAATATTGTATAACTTTTACGAGCCTGAGCACAAGAAGTGGGCAAATATCGGGTTGAAAGGTTCAGTTTAAAGGTCGAAATGCTGGAAAAAATTACGACATCATAACTAATGTTTAAATTTTCAAATCACGAGGGATGTAGTTTGCAACATATTAAAATAAAGTGTATCCTTAAAATAATACAGTGGTAGCACAACAGAAAAACAAAACAATTCATACATTAATTCTTCCATGTAAGAATAACCCTTTACATGTCATGCATTAATTAAATGGCAAAAAATATTAATAGCAACGTTATTAAGACTATTAAATTTCTGTTTAGACTGATAATTAGAGCTATAACGCTTTTCAAATAGCGATGATACTAAGCAACGGATTTTATAGTTATCTTCAAAACTTGATTTTAAGCATCGGTTTTAAGCTTTCTTTAAGAAATGCGAAGTTTAGGTTAAATTATAGTTTTAACAATTAAAGAATAGAAGCATGGAAAAGATACTAGTCATCAATTAGTTATTGAACTTACTTGAATTTCCAAGGGATACGACGTTTCGTGAAAATTCGGTCTTAATTTGGAGCGCAAATGCCGAACAGATTCCTTCGAAAGACGAATTTTTTTTTTTGAATGCCGTCACCCGACGCTGGAATGGATAAAAAGTGTCCAACAGTATTTTTCTATCCAAATAATGTTTTCGTCGGGCTTTTCTTTTCAACAATAAACGCGCAGCTATGGAGGCAGCCATGACACTTGCACAAAATACGACAGGGTGAGAGGAGCCGCAAATAAAGGGGGGGAAATTGGCGGTACTGCGCAAACAACGTTTCACGAGAATTCGAAAACCCGAAAATTTGCGTGTGCAACGCACTTTTGCAGATGCAGCGTTTCACCAGAATTCCGCCCTTAATGCTTTAAAACTTCTTTTTTTTTTTCTTTCTTTTTTTTTTTTTTTTTTTGCTCTTTCAACTTTCCTATCGTTTTCTTTTCATTCCTTTTTTAATTTCGTTGAGGTAGGAAAAAGGAATGGACATTTAAATTTTATAGTTGAAACCCAATTTTAAACAGTAAGCTTTTAGCTGTACTGTCAGTTTACTAGGAAAACCTTACTTTGGGACTATAATTCACTCTAATATTTGTATGTACGTTAGTTAATCGCAAAACATTGGTAAACATTAGTATTTATTAATTTTGTTTTTACCTATGAGGAATTGTCAGGCGTGGATCTACAGGTTTGGGGGCCCGTCGCAATTCACTTTTGGAGAACTCTTATAGATGAGAAGAATTTTAAGTCGAGCTAAACATTTTGGAAAACGTAAAGGTGGAGAATTTTGGCCCAATTTTATGAGTGCGAAAATTATCGCACCTTTCGACGATAATATTGGTTTTGACGAAATTTTTACTGCGCCGTGTTTTTCGCTCTAAATGGTTTTTGAAGGTTTGATTTAAAAAAAAAAATACAAGTTAAGAACCCTACAAGCAAAACTTCTTGCAACAATCTTGACGGATCTTGATATCGTATTGACGGCGTCAAGATTGCGTATTTAATCTTGCATAAAGATTGTTATAACAATCTTTATGCAATCTGACATACATCCTGACGTGTCAATAATGATTTCGTCTTGCATTATCAAGATTGCATAAAGGTTGTTATAACAGTCTTGTTACATCAATCTTTATGCAATCTTGCATCTATCTTGACATATAAATACTGATTTCGTCTTGCAATATCAACATTGCATAAATCTTGTCAGCGTCAAGATGTTCTTGATATTTCATTGTCGCCGTCAAGATCATTAGCGCCCACAATAGGAGAGAGGCGCATGCGCCGAGTTTTACATTCGTCAGCATTCCCGGTTTTTCTCCTGCAACGTGAAGCGAGCGCTGCACGTGGAAACGTGGATGGATACGACTTAGGCTTCGTTAAAATTCGGTTGCTTCATTGTTGTGTGCAATATTATTGTTTTAGAGTTATTTATTTGTGATCTTATTACATTTATTCGATGACACGGTGCTATACAATCCATATCGCGACCGATTAGCGATCAATTGCAGAAATGGGTGACAATAAAGATTTTCGTTCCAAAACGTGGCTGACAACAAGGGATTACATGCAAAGATTTTATCATAATGACTCTTCAAGCTCACGAGTAAGTTAAATTTTATTCATTCATCATTTATGTTATTCTTTAAGCTAAATTGATTTTTTGTATAAACAGTATTTTTAAAGCTGACATCTATCTAGAATGTAATTTGATTTTTTTTTTATTATTTCGGTACAATTAATGCTCTTCAATTACTCCTATAACTAGGCATTTTATGTCTTTGTAGTATACTAAAGGAATCATAAATTTAAAAATAAATAAAATATTGCACCATATTTTTATCAAGCCCACTTCTATTAAGCATAAATAAGAAGAAGAAGAAAAAGAAAAGGCGTAATATTGATCTCAGAAAATTCAATTAAAATAAATAAAAAAAATTTGATTAAAATAAATTAAGTCATAACTAAGTGTTTAACACTTTTTTGAAGTCTACAAGCTAAAATAAAACATCAGATTTAAGATGCAAAGTTTAATCTGAAGTTAAGGTAGACATTTTCATTAAATACAATTAAATTGCAATTAGAATAAACAAAAATATCTTCATGTGAATGTCCGATTATGTGTCAGACTTAAAAAAAAAATCTTCAGCTAGAAAAATAATCAATATTAAAGAATAACAGAAATAGTTTGAGAATGAAATTTAATTCGTGAATTTGAAGTGAAAATATCAAATAAATAAATAAATAAAACTCCTTGCATACAGATTGTCATGACAAGAAAATGCCAAGATCTTGATATTTTCTTGTTATAACAATCTTTATGCAAGATTACAAAAGCAATATCATCTTGCATAGAGATTGTCATGACAAGAAAATGTCAAGATATTGATATTTTCTTGTTATAACAATCTTTATGCAAGATTACAAAAGCAATCTCTTCTTGCATAGCGATTGTCATGACAAGAAAATGTCAAGATCTTGATATTTTCTTGTTATAACAATCTTTATGCAAGATTGCCTATCAAGAAAATAACAACATATCTTTATTTTCTTGGTATTAGGTTGCATGCTCCTTGTCAGATAATCTTGGGGCAAGACTGACAATCGAAAATCAGTAACATAACAATCTTGAGGCAAGATTGATGCAAGATTGCCTTTTTGACACGTCAATCTTGATGCAATCTTGAGGCAAGAAGTTTTGCTTGCTGGAAAATAGAGCCAGATTTTAAACTTCGCCAACAAGCAACGCTGTCGAAAATCTTCCTTTAAATTTAGAGCAATACATAGGACAACAACCTACATTTAATCTCAACAAGGGAAATAACGCAGGGGCAAATAAACTGATATTTAAAAGTTTAATACAAATTGAGCTTTTGTGAAAAGAATAGGCACGAGTAAAACCTTATTTATTAGAGAAAAAAAAACAAGTTAAACATAATTCCTACTTATCTCAACATGATCATGAGCATTCCTTAATAGGTGTCAAAAACATTAAAGTTTTTTGTTATGAATTATACTGAACTTTCAACTATAAATACAAATAATAAAACCATATGAATTGGTGAGCTTTGACTACTTGGCCGTGGCCTAGGCCCCCAAATAAGTAAAATTGCTCTAGTCAATAGCTGAAATTGTTTTATCCAATGCCTAAAATTGTAAAGTCCGAGTACCGGGCCCCAAAAAAATCTTAGGCCCAGTGCCCAGCAATATTTTAATCGGGCCATGCTAATATAAGTTTTGATTTTTTGACAAATTTAATAAAATAGTGAAATTAAATAAAACTTCAGGCAGTTTTAAATCATCACAGAGTCAATCTTGGCAAATTCTTTAATTTTCCTTTTAGTATAAGTAATTCTCACACAAGCATGATTGGTTTTTTATAATGAACATTTATATCATTACTTGATCATAACATTTTTTTCATTCACGAAACTTTTCCGGCCAACTGAAAAAGAATGCCAAACAAGTGCTCGATTCCTGAGTTGAGAGGAAACTGTGATGAGAAAAATTAAGCTCATATTTTTTCGTTCCCTATAATGTATGAGAAAATACACTGGTATACAAATAAATATTTTTTAGAATTGTGCATATATATTCATTTCAGGAAAGTTTTATAACATCCAAAAATTGTGTGTGTGTGATTTTTTTTCTTTTTGAAATTTTGGTTTAATGGAGTTCCCTAAACCATTCAAGATTTTTTTTTAAAATCAGTCATCGTAATTTTTTTTTTCGTACGATGCGTTTCATTGTATTATAATTCGGTTACATTAAATTCTCGGTTTTAAGCTCTGCGTACACGGCTCATAAAATACTTTTTCAGGATATTAAAATGCTTAAATGCAGGGTATGAAAATGTTAAAATTTTTAATTTGTCAATAAGCATCAAAAATATAATATTTTAATATAACTCATTTGATTCTGCATACACTTTACATCTAATGTTATAAAAGATTTTGTACAAACCTTAAATAATGCAATTTTTGTTGTTCAAAGCGGTTTTCTTTGAATTAACAAAATCAACTAGTTTTCAACAATGATAAGTCTCATAAAAACGCGCCAATAATAAGCGCCAATATAATCGCCATTGTAGTCTCAACGCCTGCCTTAAATGAGTGACGCCACAAATCAGCTCCTCCGTCGCGCATTTCTTCTTTCCCATAGCTATTATACAGTGTGCTTTTTTTTTTTTTTTTTTTGAGTTAATGATATTGCAACTTCCTTTTTATTATTCAGTAACACTATTAATCTGAAGGTAACAATAACAACAAGTTTATAAAATGTTATGTTGCATAGCCACATCAATAGTGCAATATGCAGTGCTTAACTGTTAATATATAGCAGTGCGTAACTGTTAATAAAGTAGTGCCAATAGACAGATATGCGATATTTGTGCACTCTAATGCACTTATTTTATTCATAAATATAATTTTAAATAATAAATTTCAGTTAAGTGTTGAGTTCTAATTAAAATTATGAATGACCGAATTCTATACCTTTGCCGAAAATCCACTTCATCCAGAGTTTCCAAACTATTTTCTCTTTGGTCTGGGATGAACCTTGCCCTCCGTTCAATAATTTCAAAATCTTGGAGGTCCTGCAAATCTTCTAGATCATCAGCAGAAAGATAGGGTTGGTTAGGGTAAGTGGGCCCCTTTTTAGAATAGTTCGTTTTTAATGCCTTATATAGCTGCTTTAAAGCAAAACAGTTTAAACTTGTTGACTTATTTTATCTTGGACATTATTAATAAACACAAGTTCAGCATTATTTCCTAAAAAAAAGCTTTGAATATTTTCACCTATCGTATTCTTTAAAAAATGATGTGGGGACCCACTTACCCCCAGGAAGGGGTAAGTGGGCCACCCCCCATTTTTTTATGTTTAAAGTGAGCATAATCGTTCGCCATTATCCGCCATGATGTATACAAGAGAAATAAGAACTAAGTTCTTAAACAGAACGTTAAACAGGTGGTTAAGAGTATAATCGCGGAATTAATCCTCCAAAATCGGTGGATAGGTTTCGAGGTTACAATCGGGTGATTATATTCCTGAATTATCTTCCGATTGCGTTGGTGAATACCGCTGTCGGCCGAATCGGGAGATAATCTTCAACCGTGGCAACATCGGTGGATTATCCGCTATTGTGAATACGGCCGTTAATGACTTAAGTGGTTGAAATCTTTAAAATAAGCTTTGTAGGTCTTGTATTCAAGAGTCAAGAAAAATTAGTGTTTACGGGAACAAATGGCAAAATCTTAACATTTTGATGCTCGAAGGTATGATATTTTATATTTTTCAAGGTTTAAAACTAGTTAAAATTTCTAAGACTTTTGTAAATTAAGAGAAGTTGACAGTTTCATGCCTGCACGAGGATTTCAGAAACAATATTTCAACTAAGTTTTACATGCGTGGTCATGTTGTGAAAAGAAAAAAAAAAGATAAATCGGTTGAACAATGAACAAGTGTGCCAAATTATAAATATCGCTTCAATGACGACAATATTCATTTATTTTAATTCATATTGAAAATGAAGTTGCTCTTCTCAAAATGTTTTCAAAAGCAGATAAAAGTGCACATCTGTTGCCTTATAGTAACTTACATCAAGCCTGAAATAAGCAAATAAACTGAAATTTGTTGAAAACAAATTTCTTGTTGTGTTGTTTTTCTTTTATTTGGTAGTTACCAAGGGCGTATTTAAGGGGGGGGGGCCGCCCCCCCCCCCGAAATCGAGAAAGATTTTTTCAAAAAGTAGGTGTTCGGTTCGTGTTTGCTCAAAAAAAAAAAAAAAATCCTTAAGAATAAAGCCCACTCTCTATTAACATTGTTTTCAAAGGTGTATATAAGGGAGAACTCCAGAGGGTCTTTCCCTTCTATGTCCCCCCCCCCCCCCACGAAAAAAAATTCGGATTTTTTTTTTTTAATATAAAGGTAGTTATTATTATTCGGTTTAAGTTTACTCTTAAATTTTCAACAAAAATTGATAAAACTCATCCATAAACATATTCTCAAGATTATTTCTTCAGAGGAATCTGAAAAAAAAATGTTCTGAAACAAGCACAATGGGACAAGGAAGAATTTTCAACTTCAGCTGTTTGAGAAATAGCACAAGACGTAGGAAATCGATGGAAAAAAAAAATCTTCTTGACTCCAAACATCGCAGATTAAAACTTAACTTAAAGTTAACAACTAATTTCTAATCACGATGTTTTACGTGATAACTAATTACAAAATAATTTTAAAGTTTGATCGTAAAAAAATAAATTGTTTTAATCAGTCCAATATTTTGAAAAATTAAATCTAGTTTAAGAAAACTTTCTTTTAACTAATATGTATTTTTTTCCATGCTGAGGTACTTCATACTTAACAAACTCGCCCCCTCTAACCTCTAACAAAATGCGTCGTCAAAGGCCCCCAATAATTGCGTTTTTAGGAGTTAATCTTAAGAATATTTCGGGGAAGAGTCCCGAACCAAACAATGCCCCTGTACTTTTTTTTTAATAAGAAGCCACCTTATTTCTCAAAAATAGAAACTGTAAACAAGTGTTTCTGTAAAAATTGTACCACACATGGTCCCTCTCCAATTAAGAAATCTGCAATAAAACTGCTACTTAATCAAAAGTTGCCAACAAATGGGATTTTTAGACTAAAAATATATATATACAATCCAGTGTAGTGCACATTGCCCCTCTACATAATTAAAGATTGTCTAAAATAGCGTTTTTAGGACTTGAATTTCAAAAAAAGTCCCGAGGAGAGTTTCTGAGCAATATCCTCCGTCATCTACGATAACTTCTTGAAAACAATTCTTTATTTTGGGGTTTAAATTTCGAAAAAAATTCAGGGGAGTGCTCCTACCCTAATCATTAAAACTCGTTTAAAATGCTATTTTTAAACCTCAATTTCGAATTTTTCTCAGGAGAGTCATCGAAACCAAACTTTTTTTCTAACGCTATCGAATATGCTTATAACAGCTATTTTTTTACTTCAACTTCAAAAATTTTACGATGGAGAGTCCCGAACCCCATTCCTTCCCTTAAAATTAACTGCATATTATAAGAAAATTAGTTTTCGTAACTAAAATTTTAAATTATACCTGTGCCCCCCTGTCGGGCATTTCCTAGCGCCACCTCTGAATGACATTTTAGAGATTTAAAATTCAAACAGTTAACGGTAGTTGATATCCCCCTTACTTTTCTCTAGTCCTTAGCTCTAAAATGTGTTTTGGACAAGAGAGAGCTCCCGAATTACAATCTCTATGCCCAAAAATTTCCAGAAGAGTCCCTAAATCCTTTTATTATCCTAAATGTTGTCAGACAAACGAAGCCTAAAAGCAGTTGTTCCTATCAAGAATCATGGCGTAAGCGATGCTGTTGAATTATTTTTAAGGGGCGTTTTTAAAAGTTTTTGTTTTCTTTTTCTTTCACGTGTGGCTCTCGTTTTTAGAGGGATCTTCTTGGAATTCTTGAATGATAAGTTTTTGCTCTTGGGGGTAATGTGCACCTCTGCTAAAAGTAAAATTTCGAACCTTCAGTTTCAAAAAATAGAGCTTAAAATTGCATTCTTGAAGCTTCAATGCCGCAAAATTTCGGGGCACAGCGCCCGAATCCTGCCTTTTCTCTTGACGGTATTAAAGATAACCTAAATAAAAATGTTTTTAAAACATTAATTTCGAAACATTTCGGGAGAGAGTTCTTGCTAACGTTACTAGTAAAGATGGCTTAAGGTTTCAATTTTGAAAAAAGGTAGCACAAATAATTTTAATTTTGAAAAAAGTTTTGGGGGGAATTTTAAAACTTCGTAATTTTCTATCTTTTCTAAAAATTACAATATTTTAATTCAATTTGAAAATTTCTACTTGTTTTACAGTAATAGCGAAAAAAAAAAACGTTGGGGGGGGGGGGGGGGCTAAGCTTGATTATATGGGCCCCCTCCGAAATAAAAACCTATATACGCCACTGGTAGTTACTATGCTTTTTATGGGAAAGGACCACGTTCAATTATTAAATGCTTACCCAATTAATGTTTTGTTAAAGCTTGAGACTCGCATTTTGACTGTGGCAAGTGGCCACTTGGAACCATGTTGTACCAAAGGAATAATTCCACTTCACTTCATTCTACAGATGGTAATATAGCATTAAAGCAAGCCCAAATTTTCAAGTATTATTTAGGGGAAATTTTTGGACATTTTTGTCCTACATTCTCTCAAATTGGAACCTTTTTGTTTTCTGTTTTTAATACGCTTTTATTAGTTTCAATTGTGGGTTTGTTTGTATGTATGTAACTCTTCTAAATGAAGGTTGAAATTCACATTCTTTACAAATATAAAAGTAACCGCGCTTTACAAATATAATTCAACCGCGACGAGATGACCGGTGTCAATCAAAGAGAAAACGAGTCCATTCCTTAAAATAGGTAGAATTTCTACCCGTTCAAATTCCCCCATCAATTGTGAATCCCATTCCTCAATTTTCATCTGCGTATCACCCCTTCCTAAAAATGGACATTCCTGAAAAAAGAGGAGTCATAGGCCATCTCTGTGAAGTTGAATTATATTTAACAACTTTATTATTAATGCTAAAGGCTAAACTATATTATTACATGTTGATCTATTATAAGTTTCAGTTGTTTATGTGCGTGTAACTCTGACTAAAAGATAAAATTCACGTTATTTGCAATATTTAATATTATTAATTAAGGCTAAACTATCTTCCATGTTGATGTATTATAAGTGCTTGTAAACTTAGCGGATATTCAATAGTTCTGAAAATCAAAGTATCACATGAAATATTTTGATTAACTCTAAAAATGTATTCTTTAGTTTTTCTTAAACTATATTAAAGTTATTTGGACTAAATTGCTCTATTTATATGCACCTGTATACAGTAATTATTTCCATGAAAATGTATAACCTTTCTGAAACGTTTAATATGGTGATGGCTTGATTAATATCCGCTAATTGAATTTTCATTAGCGATTCAAAAGTACATATTACGAAATTTGTAACTGTAATGTGCTTGTTGTTGGCCAATTTAAAATTCCTCTACTGTACTAACTATTGTTTATGAGGTTAAAAGTTAGTGGACTTTATTCTCCTCCCAACGAGAACATAGGTTAGATGTTTTGTGAAGCAGATGCGCCGATTTTCTCTCTAATTCAACATTATTCGCCAGTGACATAGCTGATGGCTGTTTTCTTTTCATATTTGGCGAAATGCTTCGTATGATGTATTTTTGTTCAGCAAAACAAGTAGGTAGCCAGTTCTGCGACCAACATCATATTTTGTAGTCTCCAAAAAATTTTTTTGTCGCGAGTGGCGACTGCCAGTCTCGACCTTTAGTTTTTATAGTAAATAAATATAATTTTGGTGGCAAAAGGGGAAAATACAGAAAATAATTAAATGTATAAAGCGTGGCGCTTTGGTCCGCTTTTCTGCATTTCATTTTCATCTTGTTTAAAAACTACATAAGCAGTTTGATTTTCTACCATAATTTAATTATTGAATATTTCTTATCACAGATTTTTTCGAAAGTATTCAATTCCTTAATTTTTTTATATTAAATTTTAACTGAACTTTGGAGTGGACCAATGTGCCCTGGGCATGGTGTAGGTTAGTTATCTTTCTTTAGTACTTATTTCTTTTTTTTTATTCCATTAGGTAGCACCGCACCTGCTCGCCTTGCTCGTCAACCCCAGTTCATCGCCTCTTCGACTCGATTACCAACCCTCTTCTGTTGGTTTGGAGCCTAAATCTTGACTTAAAATCATCATTGTCTTTGGCTGAAATGCTCACATGCCCTTTAAACGCACAGTAACAGTTCCTTTACAATTTAAAATAATTCCACAAATTAACAAAAAAGAGAATATTTTTTATATCCCATCCTGATATAAAAAATGAAGAAAAAAATTGCACATAATTAAAAAACATAGGATATCTATCCAAGCATAAAATCCAGTTCCCTTCCCTCACAGCAAAAAAAAAGTTTACTCAAACACGGAATGTGATTCATATGAAATCACTCAGACAAAATAACATGCCATAAGAATAATGACAACCTTTATTAAATGTTCAAAAAAAGTAAAGAAAATATGCAATAAAAGCAATCGTCTACATTTTGTTGAATTAAGATGAGCAATAAACGAAATGAAGAGTCACCGGTTTTGTTTGTCGAACGTTACCTTGTTGTAAAGATTTGGGAGCAGTTTGGTTGAATGGTAATGTACTTTTACTAAAGGTGAGCCTTGAATAATGGCTAAATTCGAATCACTAATATAAGTCCAAGAGAGCAACATGGAAAAAGCAACAATTTTCAGACGTCTGGCTCCTTAATATGTCTTTCCCTATCAGGGGTGCCCATCCCCCCCCAAGCTCTATTTCGCAAATTCCCCCCCAAAAATTTTCACAATCCTCTCATGTTTTAAATTTTTATCCCTCCTTTTTATTTTATTTTTTTATTTAAAAAAATATATGTATTATTTTTTTTAATAAATTTTTTTTTGATATATTATTAATTTTTTAAAAGTTCGAATTATGCGCAGAATAGAACCGCTTTTTTCCCTTCCAGACATTTCAAGCACACACACACGCACACAACAAATAAATAATAAAGAAATTAAAAGAAATAATTTAAATTAAAAAAATAATTAATGAATATTTTTGTTAAAAAATCAGTAAATAATTTAAATTAAAAAACAAACTAAAAATTATTCAAATAAATAAATAAATTAGAATAAAAAATTCCCCCCAAAAATTTTGATGGCGCAACTTGCGCCATAATCCCCCCCTGTGGGCACCCCTGTTCCCTATGTTCTTCTAAGCAGCATGCCGGAAGTCTGGCAGCCGAGAGTGGTTAATATTTTTTACTGTGCATTACACTTGTACTAAAAAATATATTTTAAAGTCATTTTTGGCCAATTTCATGTCAAATCCATCATGGAAAAAAAAAGGTTTTGACCTCATCATTTCGGATTTTAACAAAAATTTGTGTGAAGGACTGAATGACAAGACAAGTAATCTTGCCACGTTTTAGATCCCTACTTCAAAAATTGTAAGAAATACTGTACTGTTAAAAAAAAAAACCCCAAAAGTATTTACATGCAACTTCTTTTTTAATTAGAGTAGAATAAAAATTCACAACCAACCATTGTGAAGGCTAGAAATTGACCTTTCCATTGATATGTTACATGACATATTTACGACAGGTTTAAGTTTCTAATTGCCCAAAATTGGTTAAAAAATTGCTATTTTTACCGGAATGGAATGTGCAGTAAAAAATGCAAACTCTCGTGGCCGCCAGACACCCAGCATGCTGCTTAGAAGAGCATAGGGAAAGATATATTTAGGAGCCAGACGTCTTAAAATTGTCACTTGAAAATGTTGCTAGCTCTTAGACATGGAACAAATATCTTCTTCAGAAAAAAAAACTCTATCGAACAACCTATAATGTAAGTGGGTGGCGGGATTTTTTTGCCTCCCAATTTGGTGAAGTATGAAATTTATGCTTAAAAAATTAATTAAAACAAACATTCAAAAGTAAGAAAAATGGCTCAGTGGTGCAAATCTACAGGGTTCGAACTAATTTTGTACCAAATTTCAAGTCTGTAGGTGCTATAGGACCTTCACACACACCAGGATCCCCCGTACCTACCACAACTCGTGGTTTAACCGGGATAGGGCCTCCTGAAAAGCGCTCTGTTCTAAATTTTGAACCAGACCAAGGGAAGAGCAATCCCTTGGCCCAGCACCCCCAGAGGTATCGTTTCACTTGGAGGACTTTGTGACCATGACATTTTTAACGTCCCTCAGCCACCATTAATCAAGACGGTGGATCTTTGATCGGCTGGGATCGAACCCGGGTCCCTCCGAACACGAGTCCGACGCCTTTACCGATCAGACCACCATGGCCTAAGGTGCTATGGGACCGCCTGGCCGCAGGCCAGCCACAAACATCCTTGTACAATATCTTTGTGCTTACTTTTTTTTTTTTTCAATATATAGAAAAAATATACACACTGCTGGCCACCCATAATCCAACACGGAGTAAGACAAGATGATCTCCAACAATGACTGCTGATCTTGGCAGGAACGACTTTCCATACATGTGATTCTTCAGCTAATTTGACTAGCAAAACATAGTTCCTTAAAAATTTCCTATCTGCTCTAAAATTTTCATGCCGTTTAAAATTTCCATGATCTCTAGATGAGGATAGAAGGCGATGGCGATCAACCTAGCTTTAAAAGAGAGCATTCTTCGCTTGCTTGGTTTTGGTTAGAAATTTCAATTTGAAAAAATAAAACAATTAAATTAAATAAAACAGAGTTAGAGAAACCAAAATGATAGGAATTAAAAGTAAAAATTATAATAATTTTTTTTACTAAATGCATTTAATAGCAATTTTGCCCGTCGAACCAACCAGTCACAACATGTCAAATATTTTCAGCCAAATTGTTTTGAAAGTAATCACATGTATAACTTTCACAGAAGTCTGTAATTTTAATCATTTGATACTCTTGGTCAACATGCTATCTACAAAATGAATTTCTTGTGATATCTCTTGTCTTTCTTGGTGTTGCAATTTGTTCGTCCAGCGGTGTATAATTTATTGTACGTATTTCTTTCAGTTGTTCAAAGAAATAAAGAAACTGAATAATCGTGAGCTAAAAGAACTTAATTTGCGGAATTCATTTTATTGCTCTAGTCTTCATAAAAACTGTAACACAAAAAAGAATCAAGAAAGTTGATGAAATGAGAGGAAGGGGGGTTGAAATGAACCAAGCACTGCGACCAGAGATCTATTGTACTAGTCCCCAAACAGAAGACTTAAAACAGACCCGTGGCTGAAGCAAAATTCAGCAAAACCTAATCTGCTGTTCTAATCGCAAATGTGGTATCTGCATTCCAGCTCAAACTGAGATAAAACTCTTTAAAGTTTTGCGCCCCCATGTATTTGATTCAGATGAAACTTTTTTTCAGAATTTTGTAAAAAATATTTCACATTCTCAAATGACCATATAATTTTGTATTTAGGTAAAATAAGTCACAAAGAGCCACCTGGTGGCGATAACTCAATTTTGTTAAAAAGTGCAGATACCACTTTTGTGCTTAGCACGGCAGTAATAGCAATGTCATGAACCTCCCAAGATTCAAGCAAATGACGACCTAGGTGTTCAAACCTATAGGCAGAAAACACTTCACAATCACACAAGATGTGAGCAACAGTTTCTTCATGAAAGAGGCAGCCCCTGCAAGTCGGATCATTACCGGCACCTATCATAGTGAGATGTCGATTTAAGGTACAATGACCAGTAAGAAGACCAATAGCCTTCCTAATAATATTTCTATTAAAACTTAAGAGCGCTTTTGCCTTAATACTAGGCCACCCCCTATCAAGTTCCTTTGCTTGTCGTTGCTCATCCAAGTTCCGCCAGTTGTGGTACTTTTTTTTCCCTAAAAATATCAAAAACAGCAGTCCTAATGAGATCCTTCGAAATCCCAATTGCTGGTTATTATGAGAGTTACGCAGCAATGCAAAAATGACACTTTTCAAAATATAATTTGGTCAATATCACTGCTTTAGAAAAATGCTATACAAATGATTAAAATCATTGTATTTTAACTCATTTATACCCAAGTTTTTTTAAACATTTTTTTTTTTTTTTTTCAATTTTTATCTGTTTAAAACTCTTACTTGGAATGGTTTACATACATTTTAGGCGTAAAATAGATCGCCGTTGCAATACATATTTATTAAGTTATTTAATGTCCTGTTTATGGGATATTTTGCAGATATGAGAGCAAAATACGACCTCACTTGACTTTACTTTTGCCAAGTAACATTACAGAAGGCATCTGTGATCAATTTTAAGCAAATAATTTTAAAATAGTTTAATTTTATGAAAAATAAGCTGGAAAAAAAAACTTACTTTCTGTGGCTACCCATGCTGGATCGTTGCTTGACTGATTTGTCTGTAAATAGCTGTCAATAAATAAACTCTGATGTCCAACTAGTGGCTCTAACTGGTTTTCTCAAAAAGAAGGACTATTTAACTTGTGAAAAACAGCTTTGGAGTAAGATGATATATACCCATTACAGGTTTTTGTAAGTAGTAATTAACAAGCACCCCGTTTTTACTGGGCATACTGGGCTACTGGGCATAAATGGGTTAAATTGTGTGGCAAAAGATGTCTCATACCGAATACTTAGTAACTCGGTACTCGGCTTGCACAGTTCGCCAAAGTGGGCTCAGCCCAAAAAAACCTGACCCGGGTTTTTTCGGATGGGCCCGCTTGAAAAAACCCATATTGTCAGTAAAGTGGGTTTTTTTTCTCAAAATTTACTGCATATAGAAAACATTTATTTCAGAAGCAAACTAAATACAGTCGACGCTCGTTATAACGACCTCACGTTATAAAGACCATCCCAATATAACGACCGGTGAGAAAACCCCCTACTGTATCCCAATATACTCTATGTTCTACCTCTTATAGCGACCACTCGTTATAAAGACCGTTTTCTGTAGGACGGCGACGGTCGTTATATCGAGCGTCGACTGTATGATTATTTTAACTAAGAGATAGAGATTAATTAAGAGATTAAAGATATTATTTATAGGAAATTGAACAAAGGAGGGCTACAAGGTTATGGATTTTCTAATTTAGACTATGATTCCAGACTTAGAATGCTTAGCATGTATAGTCTTGAGCAAAGGAGAACCAGAGGGGACATAATTCAGTTGTTTAAATTTATCAAAATGAAAGATTTATAGGGTTTGATTTTTGCACGGAAAGCAGGACAAGGGGTTATTGTTATAAGCTGTTTAAATCTCAGGCTAACCTGGAAATTCGGAAAAATTACTATTTTAGCAGAGTAGTGGGAATTTAAAATAGTTTACCGGAAGTGTAATAGTGCACGCAAGCCTTTATAACTTATTTATTGCATTACACAAGCACGATACTAGACACATACATACAGCACGGAAAACAGAACATAAACAACTCCTAGTTGAAACCAGGATTCCCCCGAATGCCATTTTGTCAGATGCAACGATAGCTAACAGCACAGAGGCGGTATGGAGCAAGGGAGTAGATAGTTTTAAGAGGGCCATTGATCTTCATTGGGGTCTATAATTTGACTAGGACCAGCGTTGTTGGGCCCAGAGCCTGTTGCTGGGCCTTGCATTTGTATTTGTATTTTGATCAATACGAAGCCTATAAATTAGTATTGATCAATTTTGTTATAATATTTAAGTTACAATATTTAGTCTTGGCCGTTATCTTTTACAGAAATTGCCATCTTCCTCTCCTGACAACTTATTATGTATTGGAAATAATATTGTGCATGAATTTATTTTTTAATATTTAGAAGATTAAAATAAGCAATAATTGTTTCAATCTATTCATTCAATTCAATATCAATTTTAAAAATTCAATATTACAATGCTTTTTCAAAATCTGCCAAACACGAACTATTGATTTGGTCGCAGTGACTTCTCTTCAGGGTTCCCTTGACTCGATGCACAGTAAAAGAAGGTATACGGTGCAGTACACTTCACACACTCCAGGGTCCCCCGTACCTACCACAACTCATGGTTTAACCGGGATAGGGACCTGAAGAGCGCTCTGTTCTTTTTGAACCAGAAACAAGGGCCGAGCAAACCCTTCGCCCAGCACCTCCAGAGGTATCGTTTCACTTGGAGGACTTTGTGACCACGATATTTTTAACGTCACCCAGCCACCATTAATCAAGACAGTGGATCTTTGATCAGCTGTGATCGAACCCGGGTCCCTCCGATTGGGCTAACACGGCCCAATGCAATAAATACACTATCAACTTGTTTATTCCATCCATGGAATGCAGTTTCGTGCTTTTTGGAACTCGTCAGCATGGAATAGGAATTAAACAAGCTGGAGGCAGAAATCCCTTATTAGAGCAAAGAGAGCCAACAAAAACTGGTAGCTAATGAGAAATCAGAACACCAGCGAACGACCGCACTTGGTACGGTACTACTTATAAATTTTGAGGCAAAGCTCGGGTATAAAGCAGTAAGTAACCGCCCCTAATTTAAATAACATAACATGCTTTTTTGATGCTATGGCGATAAATGTAACAATGTTAGCGAATTTCCATGGATGGAATAAAAAAGTTGGTGGTGTATTGCATGTTTCTGCCGTAGCCCTGGCTTAGGGGCAGTACTATTTACTGCTTTATAGCAGGGCTGCGGAGTCGGACGGATTTTGGACCAAAGGAGTCGGAGTCGCTGAAAAACATGTCGACTCCGACTCCGACTCCGACCACCCCGATTTGGATGAAATTTTATGGAGGTGAAAACATATCTTTGAAACTAACATATACAAATTTTCAGCTTCCAATATATCCAAATCCTAAGCATCTAGGATCATTAAAAAGATCTTCAAAATGGCGGGTCTGCTTTGTGAAACAAATTGCTATGTTTGGGCTTAAGCAAATGAATAAAAAATGTTAAAATAAAGTTTGGCCATTTAACAATAAAAGGATTCGTTTTGTACGGAGTCAAATGACAAGAGCAGCACTTGACTTTTGCTCTGGAGAAAATGGACTTTTTGGGAGGTCATAGTGACCTCCGAGAATTGAGGTAAATGTGGTGAAATTACCTATGAGAATTCTTGAGAAAATTGAACTTTTTGTGAGGTCACAATGACCTCCCATGACCTCCAACTGGGATACCCCTGCCTGCTACCCGCCCCTGCCTAAACTGAGTCCTTTCTACGACCATGAATAAAAATGAAACTCTTAAAAATGGACTTAATGTTTCAACCTTTGTTAAGGGTTTTCCCTCTTCCCATTTGGGAAAAAAAATAAATAAGAAAAAAAAGGCAGGAGTCGGGAGTCGGAGTCAGAGTCGAAAGTTTTTAAATGCTGGAGTCGGAGTCGACAATTTTTCCTCCGATTCCGCAGCCCTGCTTTATAGGCAGTGGCATACTCAGGGGGTGGGCGGGTGGGCTGTAGGGCTGCAGCCCCCTCCGAAATTTTTTTTTTTTTTAATTTAAGCTTTGATTTTTTCCCTTCCATTCTTTTCGAAGTCGCAATGTCAGAAAAGTTTTCAGATCAACGAATTTAGTATAACACAAAATTAAAAGGAAGGAATAGAAATGATTTTTTAAAAAAAGGTTAATTAATCTATTTTACTTTATGTCACATTTATGATAATCTTATGTAATTCAATTTTGCTTGTTTTTATTGCAAATATATGTTTCAGAAACACCAATCAATTGTTGTTCTCTCATCTAACTCTGTTCATCATATTTAAACAAATATGTTTGAAATGTTAGGAACAACAGTAAAATCAATCGCAAAATTAACGATATTAAAGCACAAATTTTCCAAAATTTTGCAAGCAGGAACAGGAAGCAGCAAATTTCAGTAACTTTAATTTTACCATTTTCTGTTTTCATCAAAACGCTTTACTGTTTTTAGTTATTATAAAGATAAAATAAATAAATGATTTATTTTTGTCACATTAAATTAGCATTGAAATCGAAAATTCGGAACATTTACTTCTTTTAGCTACATTTTATGAGGTGCCATCCCCCCCCCCCTTTCAAAGTGTCTCAGCTCAGTCCTCCCCCAGAAACGATTTGTCTGTGTACGCCGCTGTTTATAGGTATACAATGCTTAACCCATTTATGCTCAGTCGCCTAAAAACGGGACGCTTGTTAGTTACTGCATACCAATAACTGTAATGGGTATATCATTTTACTAAAGCTGTTTTTCACAAATTGAATAGTCCTTCTTCTTGAGAAAACCAGTTAGAGTCACTATTTGGACATCAGAGTTTAATTATTGACAGCTATTTTCAGACAAATCAGTCAAGCAACGATCCAGCATGGGTAGCCACAGAAAGTAATTTTTTTTCTGCGAACTTATTTTTATAAACTTAAACTATTTTTAAATGATTTGCTTAAAATTGATCAGAGATGCCTTCTGTAATGTTACTTTGCACAAGTAAAGTCAAGTAAGGTCATAATTTGCTCACATATCTGCAAAATATCCCATACACAGTAGGGTGGGGCGAAAAATAAAAAGTTTTTCAGATCAACTTCTAATAGTTGCCAAAAGTTGTCTTTGGTGATAGTTAGCTTTTGTGTAAAATTTGAGAAAAATCGGTTAATATCTTCAGGGGGCTCTGCGATCGCAAAGTTTTACAATAGCTTTGTTATGGATTTTATGGTTAAAATATCAAAAAGAATGCCTTTAGCTAGTCTCTTTGCGTTTTTTTTACTCAAAAGATGTTTTCATGCATTAAAAGCATATGAAATGACTCACAAACATTATTTTATATGATATATTTATATTTAAAAAAATCACTTTTTTTCACGTTTTTGTTTCTTTTTAAATGCTTGAAATATAAATATATCATATAAAATAATTTTTTGTGAGTTATTTCATATGCTTTGAATGCATGAATATATCTTATGAGTAAAAAAATGCAATGAGATTAGCTAACGGCATTGTTTTTCATATTTTAACCATAAAATCCCGATAAAAGCTATGATAAAACTTTGCGATCGCAGCGCCCCCTGAAGATATTAACCGATTTTTCTCAAATTTTGCACAAAAGCTAACTATCACGAAAGACAACTTTTGGCAACTATTAGAAGTTGATCTGAAAAACTTTTTATTTTACGCCCCACCCTAATACACAGTACATTAAATAACTTAATAAATATGGCAACGGCGAACTATTTCAAGCCTAAAATATATGTAAACCATTCCAAGTAAGAGTTTTAAGCAGATAAAAATTCAAAAAAATTGTAAAAAAAACTTGGGCATAAATTGGTTTAATAGAGAATATTAAAATGATTCTTAAAAAAGCCCGGGTTTTTCATCAAAAACCCAGGCGGACTGGGCGTTTTCAAAAGAAAAACTGGTTTTTTTTTAAAGCACTTAGCTTAAGTGTTTCTCAGTACGGCTCTACTATGTAATTTTCCACGAAACTTGAAATATCTTCTGAAATTGATCGCTTTGTTCCAGGCAGCTCTTGCCGAAATGGAAGTTGAATCTGGTTTAACAGGCGCAAAGTGCAAGCGTGGAACTCGAAATTCAGATGAAGAGCCTCCCAGGTAGGATTTCTGTTAAAAATCACTTTGTATTAGGGCCATTCTACAGAAAACAGAATTTTATCCTGCACATAATGCTTCATATATTTTGTCAAAAATAATAATTTATTACTTTTTAACAGGGTTTTAGAGGTTTAATCTGAGTTTTAAAGTTTCTGAACTAAAAATCCTTGCCGAAATGGAAGTTGAATCTGGTTCAATAGGCGCAAAATGCAAGCATGGAACTCGAAATTCAGATGAAGAGCCTCCCAGGTAAGATATCTGTTAAAAATCACTTTGTATTATGGCCATTCTACAGAAAACAGTAATTTTAACCTGCACATGATGCTTCATATATTTCATCAACATTATTGATTTATTACTTTTTAAAAGGGTTTTATGGGTTTAATTTGAGTTTTATAGTTTCTAAGCAAAAAAGGTGAAATTGTAGAAAAGGCTTTAGTAAATTGCTAAAGGTTAATAAATGAATTTGTTTACTATCTTTCGAACTGCCTTTATGTATAAAGCAGTATGTAACCAGTAAGGTCATTTACACTATGTCCGAACGACACGTCCGTCGATTTTTCTCCCCAGAAACCAGTTTTCGATCAACGTTGCCATGACAGCAGGCCGTCACAATCGGAACCCGTCGCCGTACGGCGAAAGTAGATATTTGTCATGGCGGTCGTCCGTCCAGCAAACAAGCAACCAATCAGAGCGAGTACAAGCGCCATCTTGATTAAAGTACAAATACAGTCACGTGCTTGTCGTTCGCCTGCACAGTATAAATGCCTCTCTCTATTTGGAGGACGTACGTCCGTCCGCTGAGGAAGAAAAATCGTGACGGATGTGTCGTTCGGACATAGTGTAAATGACCCCTTATTCAGAAACATGCAATATACACCACCAGCTTGTTTATTCCATCCGTGGACCGCAGTTTCCTGCTTTTCAGCACTCGTCGGCATAGAATAGGGAGTAAGCGAGTTGGAGGTAGAAATCCTCTTGCAGTATGCATTTGAACCTGCATATTTTCACAGAATGTTCTATAAAAGATGTGTTACAAATGCATAGAAGAATGTACAGTGAACTCTCACTCGGCCTAACGGACCGACAGAGAAAGGCGCATGAGTGAGAAAGACGTATAAGTGAACAAGCCTATTTAAAGGACTAAAACGCAACATAGGTTCTAATGAGAGAATGAAGAATGTTTTTATAGAAAAGGTACATATTACTACCGTTTAGCAATTACTGTAACGTAGCTACAATGATAATGAGAAAACAAAAATTGTTGTAACATAATGTAATAACCCGTTCCTGCATCGCGCATGCGCAGCAGCCTTTTGTTTTATGCTTTGTCGCGCATTACAAGTCTCACGAATAAAGAAGTTAGACGTCCAATGGTGTCCTCCTCTTTTGTATTTTATGATCCCGGTTGTAGAACCCTCACGCACACGAAATACAACAATTGTAGCAAACCTTTTTACAAAATGTTCCCTTTAAAACTATCCATAGTTTGATGATTGTCCCTCTCCGAATTCCAGCTCATGCGGAAAAAATGCCTTCCGTGAGCAATAAAGGCGAAAGATTAAAAAGGAAAGTGAAGAAAAATGCTTATTTTGTAAAGAATATGAACTATATTTTTGACATTTTACGGAAAATTGGGCGCATAAGTGAAATATTTATCCTTCGAGCGATGCATAAATGGATTATACTATCATTATTTTGCTGTGGAATGTGCTGGGAATATTCAAAATGGTCATATAAGTGAAAAAGGCCCATAAATGAGGCGGTGTATAAGTGAGAGTTCACTGTAATTGTAATCGAATGTAATCGTAAAGTAGAACAGCAATAGTGTTTTGTGTAGAAGTGGCTACAACACATTCAATTGTTTAAAATCTTGATTTATTGATTTACACCTCTTTTGCAGTCAACTGCTCATATGTTAGTTTAAAAAACATGGAGCATTAGCAGGAATGAAAGTTAAAAAAAAAAAGTTTAAACTAACACTTCACTACACCTCCTTTTAGCTCAAAACCGTATAGAAAGACAATCAGTGATTTAATTAACATTAACAGGTAAACTATTACCATCATTGAAACAGAAGTTTTAACTAAACTTTAAAAATAATAATAAATCAATAAAATTTTCTGTAACTGGGTAAAAATAAGTAACATTCAAAATTGAAGCGGTGGTTTTTATTTTTAACAGCTATATTGTGCCTGAAGCTTTGTCACTTTATAATATTGCTGATGCTGAGTTGAAACTAGGGATGCACCGATTAATCCGCCACTTAGCCGATTATTAATTATGAACAAAATCCGACCGATTAATCGTCCGAAAATTTTTTCAAATATTATACCTTAAAGTATACCTTCATTAAGAAACTATGATAAATAATTTAATTAACAGTAATAAAATAATCCTCACAGTTGATATGCAGTGAACTCTCACTTATGCGCCTTCCCAAGGGACCAACAGAAAAAGGCGCATAAGTGAAAGAGACGTATAAGTGAACAGGCCTTTCTAAAGAACTAAAACGCAACATAGGTTCTAATGAGAGAATGAATGAGAATGTTTCTATAGAGAAGGGATATATTACTACGGTTTGACAATTACTGTAACTACAATGATAAAGAGAAAACAAAAATTGTAGCATTCCTAATCACAAACTCTTGCCTATTATGCATCCTTTTAAAGGAAACTGTCAATCTCCGAACTCTAGTTCATGCGGAAAAAGTGACTTCCGTGAGCAATAAAGGCGAAAGATTGCAGAGAAAAGTGAAGAAAAAAACTCATTTTTTAAAGAAAATAAATTACATTTTTTACATTTTAGGGAAAAATTTGGTGCATAAGTGAAATATTTATGTTTAGAGCGACGCATAAACGAACGATACTATCACTATTTTGTTATGGAATGTGCTGGGATCATTTAAAATCCTCGTATAAATGGAAAAGGCGCATAAATGAGGCGGCGTATAAGTGAGAGTTCACTGTATTTATTTTTTTAATTAATTCTCATACTTTGAAAATATATACATAAACAATGTTATAACATTTTTCATGTGGCAATAGTTTTCTCCTTCCCACAGTACTTTTAGATAACCTCTAATTTTCAAAGAATAAAAGTATTAAATTAAATTGCTACTAATTAATAAAATATATGTTAAAAGTACTAATAAATTGTAGTGCTCACTACAGACTCCCCCTCTCCCCTTTTTTTGAATTTTTATGTCGATTTAACATAACTAACAATGTGTTAATACTATTATTGACAATAATATGAAAATTGATTCTAAGAAATTTGATAAAACATTGAAATTATTTTGTGGAATCTAGAAAAATAAAAAAAATATTTTCTCGCAGAAATAAATTACTTATTATTTCTAAACTTGGAATTGTATAAAAGAGAAAAATCAGTGATGATAAAATCAGTAGAAGAAAAACAATCATCCTTATCATTAATTCGCTCAGCCGATTAATCGGTCATCGGCCAATTTGCTTATTGGTGCATCCCTAGTTGGAACTACTACGTTGTTGTGACCTGCAATATTATACAAAGAATTATTGATTGACATTAAATCAATTGTATATAGACAGTCGAGTCTCAATTACTTGAAACCTTCTCAGCAAACTTGTGTATCTCGAATTTCACGGGACAGAGGAAAAATTCGAGATACGGAGGCTTCGAGATACAGAGGTTATGATAAAATTTACAAAAATAAGCAATTGGAAGAAAGTCAAATACTTAATACATGGATGAAAATCTTCCGCGGATCCGCGATGTTCCGCTTCTTGTATTTTTTCTTTTCTTCCGCGATCTAAAATTTACTGTTGCATCAAGTTAAGAAAAAATATACTTGTAATTAAAATAAAGCTTCAAATAAGTTGATTTAAAGTAGTAGAGGTTGAAATTACTTCTAACTTCCAAAATAATGGAAATATTTTTCGGATGCAGCAGGATTGAAACCTTAAAAATGGGATGCAATTATCCGCAAACTATGCTTTCTATTTTGGCATGTTGCCAAAACATAAGTTTCCGTTGTAGGGAGTAGAAATTAAGAAAATTCAGTTACAATATTAGATATCTTAGTCAAAAAAGTCCATGCAATATTAGTTAAATAATTCATTTCTTGAAGACCACATATCTAATTCATCTAAAATTGCTCCTTCCCTCCCCCTTTTTTTCTTGGTTTCTACGATGTTGTGGATGACTTATAAAGAAATGGGAAATGTGTAATTAAGAGGTTTTAAAAATAGCTAAAAATGCCTTCAATCTGCTGATTTTACTCAAGATTTTACTTTGCAAACTAAGAGGAAATCTCGCATGAATGTAATTCATTATAATATTTTTTTTTTTTTAATCTATCCGAATACTAAGTCGAGCAATTCTTCCTCTTTTTTGATTTTGAGCTGTTTTCATCCCTGTTAATAGATTGTTTTGCATTGATATTGTTGAATATTTTATTGTACGACATGTTATTATACTAATTGTGATGACTATATCGGTAGCAAGTTAATGTATACCTTAAAGTACGAACATAGTCTTTGAATGATAGTGCAAAAGATGATTTTTGTCTCCAAGTTGTACCATTGATAAAGGTGGAAGGAGATAAAATTCATAAATGATTTGTCAAAATTCGAGATATAGAGGTTTTCAGGAAAATCATTCGAGATAAATATGAGAAAAAATATTAAATTTATGCTGTAAAAGCAGGGACATTGGAAAATTTCGACGTAGAGAAGTTTTCGAGATAAGCAGGCTCGAAATAAACAGGTTCTACTGTATCTCAAATATTCCTTTATCTTAAAGTGTTCATTGGGTCCCCAAAGAGTCTTGAGAAGGCTGTGCAAACTTCCTGTACCTCGAAGCTTTTAGCCCGTCCCTTGGAACTTCGAGTTATCGAGACTATAGGCTGTAATTACATAGAAGTGATCTATTGAAGCAGGTAGCAGAGTACAACAAAAGTGCGTTGTTTGTAATGGTCCAAACTTGCATTGAAAATGTCCTGAAAATGTGAACTGTATTTTTGTGTAGTTTGTCTTGTTTTTATTAGGGATGCACTAATAAGCAAATTGGTAGATTAGGGTCAGGTGGGGGAAAGTGGGGCTATTTTGAAAAACACCCATTTTCTCTTTTCTAATTTAAATATTTTGTTAATCCTTTTTTAAAGACATAAATTGAGATGGTAACGAATACTTTTATGTTAGTTTTAGAACGTTCTAAGCAAATTAAATGCTTACAAAGCGTTTTTTATGCTCATTGAATGTGATATGTAAGAGTTAGGTATTTATTAACTTTCCTCTAGAATCATTATTCATAGGCAAATGCTACTAATTTTAGTATAGACTTGTACTAGAACATCTAAGGATCAGCTCTATATAACAAAATAAAAAATAAGTTTATAATACTATTTATTATGAGGTTTTTTCTCAGGTGGGGTAAAGTGGGTCTATGGCCAAACTTTCCTGAGGGTTTACGATTAAGTCACACATTAAGTAAATTGGCGCTTTTTTAATGATTTTATGTCCTTATTTTTTATTATTTTGCTAAAATTGGCTCTGTTATTTACATGCTGTTAATTACATGCTAAATTTTACTTGCTTGCTGTTTTTCCTACTTGGCCATTCGGTTAACATGGGAGTCTATGGGCTTGGCGAGAAATTGACAAGATATCGCCAAGTTGGCATCGTTTTTGGCGACTTATTTTTGCCGCCAAATTTGGCGAGAAATCACCAAGTGTCGCCAAGTTTGGCGACATTTGACGCGTTATCGAACGCATTAGAATTCTAGAATTTTTCAGTGTTGTGAATGATAGTAAAAAGAATAAAACTGAAGACATTGTTTCATTCATTACATAACATCTAAAAAAAGCATTTTCAGTGCATTTGTACCTTTAAATGAAATTACGGTATTTTAATTTCATTGTATACTTATGTCAAAGTCAATATTTACACATTTTTATTAAAATTTACACTAATTTCTGAACTAGCCCCACTTTCCCCCACCATGGGGAAAAGTGGGGCTATCAACACATGATGTTTTAATTGTTTTAGTGAGAGAAAATAATCTAACAAAATAAAATGGTTCTGCCTTATACTTAATCTATATGAACCCAATGTATATAAAATGCATCAAAAATTTCCTTAAAATAAACTTAATAATGTGAATTTGAGACCGTTTCTAAAAAAAGCTCGATTTTAGCCCCACTTTCCCCCACCTGACCCTACCGATTATTCGGCTAGTGATAATCTGCCAATCGATTAATGATCAGGATGATTATTTTATTTATATTACCAATTTCACCATCCTTTTTTTTTTCTTTCTTTTACAATTTCGATTTCAGAAATAGTTACTTATTTATTGCTGAGAGAAGATTTCTTTTTTCCAATTTTCCCGATCACAGTAATTTCAAAATTTTGTCAAACTTCTTTATACCAATTTTCATACTTTTGTTAATACAATTGCATAAACACACTAGACATGAAAATTGAAAAAAAAAAAAGGGGGGGGACTTTAATCAAAGAGTGTTCTGAATTGAAATTTAGTTTTCAATTATAAGTAGCCATTTAATTCAAAACTTTTATTCTTCTGAAAATTAGAGGTTATCTAAAAGCATTATGCTTCAGAGAAAAGTATCTACACATAAAAAATTGTTGCAACACATTCTATATGTGTATATTTTTTCAAAATAAGAAAATTAAATTATTAATTTATATCAACTGAGGGGATTATATTTTTGTATTTCATTCTTTGAATTATTTTTTTCTTACTCATTACACTTTGGTACTACATGTTATACTTGTGTTTTCAGAAAATTATTTATAAATTTATTTATCGTAGTTTCTTGTTCAAGCATCCTTGAAGTAATTTTATTTGTAACATTTTTGCCATTGGTTGATTGGCAAAAATTGACTGATTATAAAGAAAAAAAAATAATGTTTTTGCCTTCCAATTTAAAAAGTTTTCCATTCAGTTTTATGCATTGTATGAATTATTTATTTTGCTTTCACTTTGTACACTTTAATACGGCATGTTATAGTGAGGATTGCAGAAAATTACTTTTATTTACTGGTAACGAAACAATTTCTCGTGTTTTTTTGGTGAAGGTATACTTAAAGAAAAAAGTGCGGATTAATCGTCAAAATTTTGCCGAATATTAAAATCTGCAGAGTGGCCGATTTTTAACGACCGACCTGAGCATCCTTATTTTTTATCTTTGAACCTAATAATATGAAGTTTTTTCCTCCTCCCTTCCTAAATGACCAATAAGTTGCCACTGTACTTTTAAATAATAAAATGGGCAATTAGTACACAGTACTTTTCTTTCTTCATCTCTGCCTCATACAGAGAACACTGGTGTTAAGGTGAATCTAATTTTTCATTTTTGGAAGCTGATATCTACGTTATGTGTGTGCAAGATAACCTAGAGAAATGTCTTTTCTTTCAGAAAAGTTCCTAAACTGAACAGAACTCCCTCTCAAGCGCATGCGGATAGAACTCTCTTGCACAAGGCAGCAGCAGAAGGAGATGTGGAAAAGTTGAGAAGTCTTCTTTCTGCAAATGTGGATCTTACTAGTTTTCAAGATCAACATGGACGAACTCCCCTCCATTTGGCTCTAGCCCGCAGTTTAGAGGAGGCTGCGGATATCATCGTTGAGGCTAACAGCAGAAATGATCTTCAAGATGCTGAAGGATATTCTCCTTTGCACCTTGCAGCATCTAAGGGATATGCAGGGATTGTCATGAAGCTGCTTGCAGCCGGAGCAAATACTCGTCTGCAGGGTAGAAATGACAGGACCCCCCTTCATATGGCACTCATTCGCAAGTGCGAGAATACCGCTGAGATTATTGTGAAGGCAGATGACAGAAATGACATGCAAGATGATACTGGGTGCTCTCCTCTACACATTGCTGCCTCTATGGGATATGTAGGGGTTGTCACGAAGCTACTTGCTGCTGGAGCAAATACACGCCTCCAAAGTTGCGACATTCGGACTCCCCTCCATTGGGCTCTAATTTGCGAAGGCTGCAGAAGTCATCGTAGATGTAGACAGCAGCAATGACCTGCAGGATAAAGATGGATGCTCTCCTTTGCACCTTGCTGCATCTAAGGGATATGTGGGTGTTATTGGGAAGCTGCTTATTGCTGGAGCCAATACGCGTCTTCAAAGCTGTAGAGGCAGGACACCCCTCCACTGGGCACTCTTTTGCCATTTCAAGAAAGCTGCAGAACTTATTGCAGATGCAGACAACAGAAATGATGTGCTAGATGAAAGTAGGTACTCTCCTCTTCACCTTGCTGCATCTAGGGGATACTTAGAAACTGTGAAGAAGCTGCTTGCTGGTGGAGCAAATACACGTCTCAGTTGCAACAACCAAACCCCCATCCACTTGGCTTTGGCTAATGATTTTGAGGAGGTTGCAGAAGTCATCATAGATGCAGACAACTTAAATGACATACAAGATAAAGATGGGTGCTCTCCTCTTCACCTTGCAGCATCTAAGGGATACTTAGAAACTGTGAAGAAGCTGCTTGCTGGTGGAGCAAATACATGGCTCTTAAATTGCTACAACCAAACCCCCCTTCACCTGGCTTTGGCTAATAATTTTGAGGAGGTTGCAGAAGTCATCATAGATGCAGGCAACTTAAATGACATACAAGATAAAGATGGGTGCTCTCCTCTTCACCTTGCAGCATCTAAGGGATACTTAGAAACTGTGAAGAAGCTGCTTGCTGGTGGAGCAAATACATGGCTCTTAAATTGCTACAACCAAACCCCCCTCCACCTGGCTTTAACTTATGATTTCGAGGAGGTTGCAGAACTCCTCATAGATGAAAACAACACAAATGACATGCAAGATAAAGATGGGTGCTCTCCTCTTCACCTTGCAGCATCTAAAGGATGCATAGGAACTGTGAAGAAGCTGCTTGCTGGTGGAGCAAATACACAGCTCCTAAGTTACTATAACCGAACCCCCCTCCACTTGGCACTCGAATGCCATTTCAGGAAAGCTGCAGAACTTATTGTAAAAGCAGACAATAGAAATGATGTACAAGATAAAAGTAGGGACTCTCCTCTTCACCTTGCTGCATCTAGGGGATACTTAGATATTGTCCAGAAGTTGCTTGCTGGTGGAGCAAATACACGGCTCTTAAATTGCTACAGCCAAACCCCCCTCCACTTGGCTTTGACTTATGGTTTCGAGGAGGTTGCATCACTTCTCATAGATGCAGGCAGCACGAATGACATGCAAGATAAAGATGGGTGCTCTCCTCTTCACCTTGCGGCGTCTAAGGGATGTGTATATATTGTCAGAAAGTTGCTTGCTGGTGGAGTAAATACGCGTCTGCTAAATAGATCCAACCAGACGCCCCTCCACTTGGCTCTGATGGGGATCCAGAGTTATTTTGATGATATTGCAGAACTCATCATAGATGCAGACAACAGAACTGACATGCAGGATAAAAAAGGTTACTCTCCTCTTCATTTAGCAGTGTTGAAGGGCAAAACAGGAATTGTCGGTAAGTTAATTGCAGCCGGTGCAGATACGCGTCTCCAAGATACGTTTGGCAAGACACCCCTTCATCACGCCCTGATGGAAGGGAGAGAGGATATTGCTGAACTATTCACTGATGCAGACTGCAGAAATGACCTGCAAGATAATTCTGGGTGTTCTCCGCTGCACCATGCTGCAGCTATGGGTTACATGGGAGTTATCACGAAGCTGTTATTTAATGGAGTGCACCCGCATGTTAAGAATAAAGGGGGAATATATCCATTAAAGAGTGCTCTATTATCTGGGAAGGAAAATGTTGTGAAATTGATTGTCACAATGTGTGCCTTTAGAGACATTGAAATTGACTGGACGGAGCTGGATCCTAAACTGTCTGAAAAAAGGACGTGCCACTCACTATTGTCCCAATGTTACTCAGAGATCAAGAAGATGAAGGAGGTCAAGGTACCTGGCACTGCTGTGACATACTATGACCTTGCGAGGCCACATTTGACCAGGATTGCAAAGCTCCTCGAAAACGACAACATCCGAAAAGTTTTACATAGTGATGGAGCAATAAGGGGCTTCCCGAACTATTCAAATCTTATTTCTTTCAAATTGAGAAAGGCTGAAAAAATTAGGATCCTGTCTAATCAGTGTCGGGAGTGCTTCGATGTACTGTCCCGAAAATTGTCTTCTCTACCGCCACTATGTGTTGACATCATATTAATGTATTTAAGTGAGAAATGTATGCAAAATTTCATCAATGCTTTTAGATTTACGCCTTGAAAGTTCAGGTTCAATTCTAGTACAGTTGCTTACTCTCTAAAACTGGAAAATCGGGGTGATGATTACTAACAATTAAAGAAAGTGTATACCTCTGAATATAACTAGGCTTTTTGGCAAAACTTCAGAACTCTTTGTTTCTTTATAGAAATTTTTTTAATCTTTTTTTTTTTTTTCAAAAGTGCGGTGATCATTAAGTTTTTCAAAAGCTGAATCTTGTTTGCAAAATAGAATAATTTGTATCCGTTGATGAGCTGTATTTTGTGGCTCTATGTTCATAATCTTTTTGCATCATACTAGAAGCTGCCATGGCATTGAAACATAAGAGGATAGTTCTGTACTGCAGAACCAGACTAATGTAAGTCCATTTTTATAACTTTTCATGGGAGGGGCAAAACAATTGTCGGCGGCATGCAAAGGATGGGACTCACACTCTTTTAACGCTTCTAAATAGTTGTGAAGGAATTTGTTTTATTGAACACCATTCGTGTGGGTCAATGCAGAATAAGATTCTACATACAATTCACTAATAAAATGAAAATCGCCATTTAATTCTTCTTTCGGATTTTTGTCTGGTTCTGTCTTAACTGCAGAATGGAACAGAAAACTTATATTTCTAATATCTGAGACATACTTTAAAAAAAAATGAGAAAGAAAGCCATTACTTGCACAATTAGGTAATCATATTCTTTCTGCTTTTATTTTATAAGTATGTGGGTCATTTCGACGAAAATGGTACAAATCATGTCTGAAACTCTTTACTTAAGCTTATCAATTTAAATAATTTTCACCAACTGATCATATTTTTTTTTATTGAGTTTCCATTTATTTGTGTATAATGAAGTGTAAATAACTAGTACATGACTCATTAATGAAAGGATTTTAAATATTTTGATCACTTTGGTTAACAGAGTGGACTTATAACAGAGTGGGCAAATAAGACTTTAAAAATATCTGTATAATCACAAAGAAAAGTTAGAATCACAGAACAAGCATAAAGTGGAATAAACAGCCTAAAACTAAATCTGTCTGCAATTTCAAGAAAAAATCTATTTTTTTCATCATGAAATCGGCTCTAACAGAGTGGACATCCAACAGTTCAAATTAACTATCATAAGAAAAGAATTAGGCTCACCCTGGTTGTTGACTACATAATTCAATGTAGCAAGCTAATCATGGCAGTTATACAACCTATATTTTTAAAATATATATATCAGATGCAATTGTTTATTTTATTTCCAAAAGGCATACAGCAGAGTTGACAATTCAAAACATAGAAAACCTAGGGATATGGATAAATAATAGTGTTTCTTGGGGAATTTTTTTTTCATTTGCTTAATAAATTGCAGAAATGGTGTCAGAAGCATCTTTTGTGCAGTGCAGTGTCATTTATTTTGTTGTTACATTTCAATTTAATTTTAAATCACATTTAAAATTCTAGGAATTTGAAGCTGGGACACGTCATTTTCTCCTACTTCTGACAAAGATAATTTTTTTTGTGTCATTTCTAAATGGATTATACCTGATCAATTGATACTTGATGGCACAAAATTAAATGGAGAACCAATAAAAAATACACTTAATGGATGATAGTTATTAAAATTGATTTTTAAAAGTTCTAAAGTCTCGGACATGATTTGTACCATTTTCGTCGGAATGACCCATGTACCGAATGCAATATATTTGCGATTACATGGAATAGAGTATCATCTCGTGACTATAAAGCGGAAATGTCATTTCAAAGACACTGACTACTATAACTTACTAGCTTATTACCCTGCGTTGCCCGATATTGCATTATGTTTAACGTGTTTCATGCTAAAATGAAATAGGTGAGCCTTAAATTGAACATTCATTGTTAATCGTAATCTTTGTTGGAAAATACTCATATTTTGACGCGTTAAATTTTATCAATTTGCATGCTTAAAGGCTTATCTCTGTCACTCTACGTTTTCAAAATTGAAAGAAAATGGCCATTTTAGTCCAAAAATTTGAATTTTTAGCTTTTTGGATTGTTTACAATTTTAAAACCCTGCCTGTGTGAATTCTAGCGCATCAAGGAACCTCTGTGCCAAGTTTGATGAAAAATCGCCGCGTACTGTGGATTTGTATCAGGAACAAACATATAAAAAATATATATACATACAGACATTTTTACAAACCCTCTTATTCCAATATTTACCTCCAAATTTGGGGTATGTGTGAAGTAGAAGCAATATTTTACCCATTTGCTTTAGCTTTACTTCCTATAGCTCAGGGAGTAAGTTTTAATTCCATGTCTGCTCAATGGTAATCGAATTTTCTATTAATGACTCATTGAAATTGTTTTGCATGTATTCAGATATCCCCATTGGCATGTTGATAAAATACATACTAAGCAATAGTCGTCACTAGAATCGATTATTATATCTACCACGCCAAGACAGGCCCACCATTTGGAGAATGAGGAGGGTCAATTGCCTCCTTGGTTTCAGGAAATTAATGTATTTACATTTTAGTGAACGTGGTTTTTGATGGGTTTTGGTATAATTTGCATTGCATACCCTTTGCCCCTGGCAAAATTCGAAATGACGGGCCTGCTCTAGGAAAAAGGAGATTAATAGCAGGGAATTACGAACTTCCACAGTATTTAGCATTAAAACTTTTAATTCTAATCTTCAGAAAAAAAACAACTATGCAATGATAAAAAAGTAGTTTTTATTCACATACACATAGTATATTTTTTCCCTGTTATTTATGAAAAACTTTTGTTTTTTCAGTCAAGGTTGTGAACTTTTGGAGTTCATCCCCCCCCCGGACAGTTTATAAATCTGGCAACTCTGACTATGATATAAATGTACGTAAATATGTAATCTGATGTAAATAATATATCTATATGATGTCTGAATACGGCAATTGAAAACAACCGCAAATGACCATTGAAAGACAAAATTATGTGATGGTTGAGTCAGATATTTAGTTTCTGTTAATCTTTGGTGAAATACTGGATTACAGATGTGGAACGTTGTTGAGCTATAATTTTTTAGTTTCCAATTCCCCCAAGTAATCCATTGTTCTATTATGAAATTTATTTTATACACTACATCAAGAAAATTATTTTTATGTTTTATTTCACAAATGCTGTTGTTTATTTTGCTATAATTTTTTACTCTATAGGTTTTCATTACACACTTTTCTTGATTTTCTAAAGATGCATTGCAAACGTTTTTTTTTATTATTATTATTTTATTTTATTTTACTTCTATTGATTAAAGTATGACAAACTAGCAGCTCATGTTTCTTGAGAAAGTTTCATACTATTTGTGATGTTATGTGCTCAGCTGGAGATTTTTTTTATTTTGAGACATTTTTTTGAGGTATGATTGTTACTACATTCAAAAAAATATATTTTCTCGGGATTCATGCTTGTAAATATGTAAATAATTTTCCCCAAGTATATTATAAAAAACTAATACCTCATACAGTAGCATCCAGAAAACTCGGTCATATTCTGAGAGGGAGAAATTAACCTGTTAAGACCTATTGCGCGAGTATCCCTGATAACTCGTTTTTTTTTAGGAACTCGGCCGCCCTTGCGGTCCTCATTAGGCCAAGTTTAAGGGACTCTGCTGCTACAAAGTTTACTTGCCTCACTGCAGTATTTCTTACCCCACATAAAAATTATGAATTTAGAACTGCACACACACAGGATTGATATACAATGCTAAGTTACAGGGGTGCCCACAGGGGGGATTAGGGCGCAAGTTGCGCCATCAAAAATTTTTTTTTTGGGGGGGGGGGATTTTTTAAAACTAACTTATTTATTTATTTTTTTATTTAAATTATTTATTAATTTTTTTCTTTGTTTAAATTATTTACGGAGTGTTTTAATAAAAATTATTCATTAATTCATTCTTTTAATATAAATTATTTCTTTTCATTCTCTATTATTATTTATGTATTTATTTACATATTTATTTTGTGTGTGCTTGGAATATCTGAAAGGGAAGAAAAGAGATTCTATTCTGTGCATAATTTGAACTTTTTAAAAATTAATAATATATAAAAAAAATAATAGTTATAATTAAAATAAATAAATAAATAATATTTAAAAATAAATAAATAAATAATATTTAAAAATAAATAAATAAATAATATTTAAAAATAAATAAATAAATAATGTTTTAAAAAATAAATAAAATAAAAAAAGGGATAAAATAAAAAGCCCAAGAGGGTTATGAAAAAAATTTTAGGGGGGAATTTGCGCTATAGAGCTTGGGGGGGGGGGCACTCCTGCTGAGCTATATACTCGTTTTAAATGCAAAAATGTATTTGGGGAAAGAAAAATCTGCTACAAATAGTTCACATTGAACTTAATTGTAAACATCGGCAAACCTTTCCGGTGTTGATTTTTTAATTTTTGTTTTTGTCCAACTGTACAGTGGTAACTTGAACTGTTGAACTGTTATGTCCTTTTTAAGAAAGGTGCTCTATTAACAAATTGCTTAATACCAAATATTCGTAGTATTATTCCTGCTTTTTTTCTCTCTGAAAGTGCGTCGTTTTGCCTCAGTATGTAAATTTAAATAAAATCATTTTTGAATTTATTTTGGCTTGCATCATTTTAAAGCTGGATAGGATTACTCTATCATATGGTTTTACATTTACAGATCGTCGCTATGGAAGAATAACGCTGCAACTCAAAAAAATCGAAAAATGACATTTTTATGTCATTTTGTTCAGAAAAAATCGCTCTTTATGATGAGCAAGGTTACAACTCAAAAGTGTCAAAAATAACCGCTAGGAGCACAAGCGCGATAGAAGTATCTGAAAAGTTAAAAATTGCTCTCCTGAAAAATGGGCTTTTTTGAGTTGCAGCGCTATTCTTCCAAAGCGACGAGATGTCTTAATGTATAGCATTTTTCTTTTTTCAATTTGCATTTGTTTGTCTTGCTACCTCTTTTTTATCATTAATTTGTGATTTTCGCGCTTTCTCTCTTTTAGACTAAATTGCTTTAAAAAATAATCGTTATGCAATAAACATGCAGGGGCTGATTTACGGCAGGGCAGTCGGGGCCTGAGCCCGGGTACCCCAATTAAAGATGATACCAAATTTCTGTCAGTTGAATTTTTATTTTAAAGGGATCCGTTTTCGGAGCCAAATATACTAAAATATTCCAAAGGGTTTGTTTAGTATTTGACAAAAAAAAAAGCCCTATTGTATAAAAATGAATTCTTAATTTAGCCTTCATTAAAATACAATGAATATTTAAACAAAAAATGTTTTACCTTTTTGTGAGAGGGCACCTTTTTTTTTTGTGCCCCATGGCACCCCTGTAAACATGCACCAAATATTTCAATCTCAATTGTTAAGCTCTATTGGAATTTTCAATAGTTGTGAAGAAGCTGTAGGTTAAGTCGAATTGTTTGATAGCAAAGCAGAAGTCTCAGGATGATATCCTTTCTTTTTTCTTAATTGTAAATAAGGTTCGCGGTTCCATGCTATCTCAAAGAAAAAAAAATTATACCTTGTTCTTTGTTTCCTTTTTTTACTTTTTAAGTTTTACTTCTAGAAACATTAAGTATTGTTTATGATATAATTATAAAATATTTCTAAGTAATATTGAGAGTATATAAAAGGGAAGGGGGAAGAAAATTAAATTGTTTTGTTGCAGAATTTTACAGCATTTATTGCATTTGCTCTGTCTTGTTCAGAGCCTTATTTACCATTAAGCTCGTATGACTTGGCCTAGACAAAAAAATACTGTCTCTAGTATTTTCAGGGAGAAGGACAAGAGCATATAACACTAACTTTAGTGAACGTTAGAGTAAGGCGGATATTAAATACTTCTCATGTGTATTAAGGATGCAACGAATAGTGATTTGGCCGAATACCGAATATTCGGCCATAATATAAGCAGAATATTCGACTATTCAGCCGCCGAATAGTTGATTTGTTTTTAATCAAAAACAAAGTAAAGGTTACATTTAAAGCATAATTTTGTGTGATAAAGAGTTAAATATTCATTATTAAAGATTAACAGAAAGTTCTGTCAAGAACTAAACGAGCCTACTTTCCCGTACATCGACATCGGTATCCTAGCATCTGATCATTATTCTATTGATTATCTGAGACTGAAAATTATGTCAAACATACCTTTTTAGCACTTAAAGCTTATTTCTAAAAGCAAAATGTACCCCTCTCATCATATGAAATAGACATGTAAAAAGTAAATAAACGGATAAATAAAGTTTTGTCGCACCTTTAAAGAATGTAACTGTTATAGTTTCTTCCGTAGAAAAATTCCTCAATCGTTTTCAAAAAAAAGTAAATAAAAGTACAAAGAACATCACAACACATTTTATCAAAGAAATATAGAAAGAAATAAAACTCGTTCGTTAATAAAATATCTCGAATTTCATTTTTAATCCGTTGCCAGTTGTTAAATGTAAATAAAGAATAAAATGCTCTCGTGAATGAAACATTTTTGCTACAAAAAAAATCGTCTGCCAAAAAATAATAATAATAAAAAAATAAATAAATAAAATAAAACAAATAAATAAACAAAAAATCGTCTGCACAGTCAGTCATTTTTGTCTGAGCCTGCATTTCTGCCATGTTTGCGGAATCAGAGTCCTCACAGAAGATTATTCAGAAAAGTACTTTACAATACATTATTTATCAAAACCATTTTCTTGCAAAGTTAGTTTGAAGGAAATCCGACTTTAAGTTCAGGATCAACATTCAACTTAAATTCCCCGTAGGCGCTAATGTTAAATTTTTTTCTGAACGGCTCAATATTGAACGAAAAATGGTTGAAATCAAAAAGCGAAATATGGGAATGAGCCTCTCCGAGATCTTTCCAACAAAAAAAAGTTTATTCCGATCGGATGGTTCACTCAGAAGTTATTAGGTGGGGAAAGGTTGCTTGAACGGTTCAATGTTGAACGAAAAAATGTTCAAATTGAAAATTTAAATACGGTAATGAAGTATCCTTGCTGAGATCCTTAGAACAAAAAAAGTTTATTTAAATCGGATTGTTCACTCAAAAGTTATTAGGGGTGACAGCTTGCTTGAGCGGTTCAATGTTGAACGAAAAATTGTTCAAATCGGAAATGTAAATACGGGAATGAAGTATCCTTGATAAGATCTTTCGAAGAAAAAAAAGTTTGTTCAAATCGGACTCTTCCCTCAAAAGTTAGCATCGCGGGACAGGTTGTTTGAATGGTTCAAAGTTGAACCAAAAATTGTTCAAATCGAAAAATCAAATATGGGAATGAGCTGTACTCGCCGAGATCTTTCCAACAAAAAAAAAGTTTGTCCAAATCGGAATGTTCATTCAAAAGTTATTAGGGGGGGACAGACAGACCGACCGACACACAAATTCCCCATCTCAATACCCTACTTTCAAATTTTTAATTTTTCGATATTCATTTTACCTTTTTATTTTTTGAACTTGGCGATATTTTTTTTAACTTGGCGATATTTTTTGGACTTGGCGATATTTTTTAGATGCATTAAGCTACTTTTAATACTTTTTTCGTCTTTCTTTTATTTTTAACGGGAAAGTAGGCTAAAAAGTAATTAGGAGTCTTTTTTTTTAAATGGTATCATAATTCAAACTTTTAAAATATTCGATCCAAAAAATACCAAAAACTGGAATGTATTTCCTCAGCAATAGTTCTTGTTCTTAAAGATCAGATCTCTACATTTTATTCGTATAAGCGGGGTATTCGTTTATCCGTTACCCGATTAAACAAGGACAACAGCATATATGAATATATATATTTTACACAGTGTGTAATATACATATTACACACCCTCTCATAGCATATATATACTGCTTATTTTGGTCTCCGAATGTTTTTATTGTTTTTTTTTTTCAATACGAAATTCGTATTCAGTTTTAATTTACAATACTTAATAAATTGTCCAGAAAGGAAGATGACTTTTTCTGGGCTGAGAATACTGATCGAAACAGGTATAATATTTAGTTTGTTACAGAAGTAAATACACAGAGTCGAACCTTGTTAATTCAAATTAGTTAGGAAGAACTACATATCCTATCCTCGTATAATAACAGATGATTGTTGATAGGATAACGCGAACTACGATTAAGAGCAACGAATCGATTTTAAAGGTCCCTTTGAGTTCGTTTTAATGAGATTAGCTTGTATTTTAAATAAAAGCAGTAACCCGTTTTACCGAGATGCAGACGAGTTTTGATAATGCGAAGCCTTGTAACTCGAACATTCCTTTATCTCGAAGTTCTCATCGGGTCCCATGCTCCTGAGAAGGCTGTAAAACTTTCCTATAACTCGAAGCTCAAGCCAGTCCTTTGGGGCTAACAGCCTTATTCACAATCACGAATTGGCTGCGGAATAATTCCAGGATTGCGGAATAATTCCAGATCTATCGTCTGTTGCGGATCAGGGCACCGTTCTTATTCACCAACCTCGGATAGATGAATCGAGAGATTTTCTAGACACAGATGTAAAAGCTTCTCTCATTGGCGGCTTTTGATCAGGAGACGTTGACGACATTCCCATGATTCCTAGTCGCCCATCATGGCCGCTAATGTTTTCCGGAAGCAGACAGATCTTTGTTATTTTTTATATTTTTTTCTAACCATCAGAGCTTTCCACAACTTATGTATGTTATATATCTAGGTAAACTGCATCTTCGAAAAAAATTTCATTCAAAAATATTAATTTTAAGGTACTTAAATCAGTTAAAAACTCACTGTAAGTGAGAAATTTCAACAGCGTCCATCTTGGGCCACCAAGAATCTATTCAGTTCTTAAAAATGTTTCTGAATTTTTCTACCGCTACTTTTTCGTCCTAAGATGCATATTACAGGCTATTTTCGCAAGAAAAGTTCGGAATCAGAGGGATATTTCAAAATAAAAACATCATATCCGCCATGTTTGTCTTTTCCTACATGTAAAACGTGTGGTAGAGAGTATAATCGCGGAATTAAACCGCCAATATTGGTTGCTCAGATTCGAGGCTATATTTCGCTGCTTGTAGGCAGGAATAATCTTCCTTTTGCGATTGTGAATAACGATTTCGTGCGAATCCTGGGATAATCTTCAACAGTGGCAACATTGAAGGATTATTCGTGTTTGTGAATAACGGTGTAAGAGTTATCACGACTCGACTTTAGTTGATTTTTTTTTTCAGGTTGGCGTAAGCATGATGGCTTTACGATGTAATTAGTAACACACCACCAACTCGTTTATTCCATCCATGAACTGCAGTTTCGTGAATTTTGGTACACGTCAGCATGGAATAAGAAGTAAACTAGCTGGAGGCAGAAATCCTCTTACCTGCCTCCAGCTGGTTTAATTCCTATTCCATGCTGACGAGGGCCAAAAAGCGCGAAACTGCAGTCCATGGATGGAATAAACTAGTTGGTGGTGTATTGCATGTTTCTGCCTTAGCCCTGGCTTAGGGGCGGTTACTTACTGCTTTATACGATGTAATTTGTCACCATGGTGGATGGTAGTGTGAGAAGAAATAGTTTGTTTCTTGCACCGAGTTATTCACCCCCCCCCCCCACACACACATACATCATAAATCAAGATTTTTAATTTATATTTTATTTGTATACATAAAAGATGCTATGTACAAAATCAGTCTTTGAAAAATAAGTACAGTATCGGATCGCCACTCTTCACAGTCAGAGTGGAGCTCTGTTGTTGTTGCTCGGAATGTTAGATGCCGCTGAAGTCGGTTCAGTGTGACAGGTTTCCAGTGGTTCAAGTCACAGTCGTTGGTGGTGCTGCGGTAACTTTGTCTTGTTTCGACTGCCTCCACTCTAGAAAGAGGAAGAAAGCTCCCGCACCGTACGCCACAAAGTTAAATAATCCAAAGCTCTGCAAGAAAAAGCAAACAAGGTTTTTTAACTGTCGAGAACTGAGAAATCCGGCGTGCATGAAAAAACAAATGACGTAGACTTTGAAAGCTCTGTAGACTAAAAACAAGAAATTTTGCTTTTGAAATGTGCAGAACTTTATTTCCAAAACAAAGAGTAAACTGGCTAGAAACACTCCTTTATGTATTCACATTTTTTGTAGTTCTTGGAAATGACACACAGCTATTGAAAAACCCGTTTTCTGTGTTTACAGTTGCAAGAATATGTTTTTTGCATTCTCATTGTTCGTAATGTAATGATTTTTATACAAATACAAATGTGGCGACCAGCAGCGGGCTCTGGGCCCAACTTGGCTGGTACTAGTCAAATTAAAGACTCCAATGAAGATCAATGGCCCTCTTAAAGCCATCTACTCCATTGCTCTTTACCGCCTCTTCCGGTAAGCTGTTCCAAGTTCCCACTACCCTGCTAAAATAGTATTTTTTTCGAATTTCAAGATTAGCCTGAGATTTAAACAGCTTAAAACAATGACCCCTTGTCCTGCTTTCCGGGCGAAAATCTAACCCCATAACATCATTCATTTTAATAAATTTAAACAACTGAATCATGTCCCCTCTGGCTCTCCTTCGCTCAAGACTATACATATTAAGCATTCTAAGTCTGGAATCATAGTCTAAATTAGAAAACCCATTTACTAACCTTGTAGCCCTTCTTTGTACCCTTTCCAATAAATTAATGTCTTTCTTCAGATAAGGAGACCAAAACTGAACAGCATACTCCAAATGAGGTCTTACCAAACTTCTATATAGAGGCAGAAGAACCTTCTTAGATTTGTTTGAAATAGATCTATTAATAAAGCCAAGCATCCTATTGGCTTTGTTACTAGCTATGCTGCACTGTTGACTAAACTTGAAATCCGTTAAAGTGTTCTTCGCCCTAAGTTAGACACCTCAAATTTGTTGTTTCTTTTCCGACACCTATACTTTACATTTGCTCCCAATAATTAAGAAACCTTTTTTTTCAACCATGAATTGCTTATTTTGAAATTCTATAACGCAGTTTTGCATCGGGTTCCTCCCTTTGATGGGGAAATCGGACGCTAAAATTCTCGTGGTAATGGCATCCTGCAATAAGAGTGCTATATGAAAGAACAGATGCTATACCGAGGGATCGCACAAAGTTCACGAAAGGTTGTGCCTCAAGCGTAGCCACCTCAGAAAGAAAAAAAAAAGATTTCGTGGAAACATAAATTTATTTCAAAGGGTTTTTCTGTTCTGTTAGATCTCGGATAGGGTGCACGCTTACTTATTTTCATCTCATCAACCGTCCTTTCTATCAACCATTATTTAAGACAACTGGAGTTTTTCTGTCAGTGATCATTTCATTTTCATCCGTTTACTTCGAGGCGAACACTAACAACAACAGTGATGGAAGAAAAAAAACAAATAAAAAAAAATCCCGCTTTTTTAAACAACAAATCAAGCGATCTGGCATTGGAATGGCTTGATGCTGTGTCGCTGGACAATGGAATACAAATCATGGCGCTTTTGTCTGGCGTGTATCGGCAGTAAAACTCTCGCCGCGCTTGTTTCTGTCGTCACTGGAACAGGCGATATCCTCGACTCTATTAAACTGGTATCACGTGACTGTCGAGGGAATCGTTGTTGCCAGTGGAAGGTTATAAGTAGTGCGATTATTTTCTTCCCATGCACATTAGGGTGGGTCAAAAAAAAAAAAGAAAAATTCTGTAAGTTCAGGAGGCACAGGATTAAAAAGGTGCTAAATGATTTCGAACCAGGCTTTTCCGGGGGTGGGGAGACAAACACAACGCAATTTCATTGGAAAGCAGCAAAAACCCCACCCACATATATGTTAATACATTGATTTCTCAGAGCTGGGGGGCATTGACCCCCTCCCCCCTGAACCCCCTAAAGGACGGGTCTGTCTAAATTAACTAGTTTCTTCTGTATTAAGCTCATCCAGAACTCAGACTTACATAGAAACAATGAGTAAAAATAAAAGAAATCAGTACACACACAAAAAAAGTTTTTTTTTTTCTCTTGGAAAAGTTAACAGTTTCATGTAGAACTTCTTTTCTACAGAAAGTGACTCTTCCTAAAACGATCCGCCACACCAGAACTAAGTGAATAAGCCGACTATACCTCTTCAAGGGAGGTCTAAAAAAAGGAATTTGATAATTTTCAAACTTAGAAAAATCACGTTCAGATAAGTAGGGGTCTATAAATTAGTACATTTTTAAGTTACAGAATAAGTTGAAGCATTTATTTACCATTAACTATTTTCCACACGCCTTTTTAGCCTACTTTCCCATTAAAAATAAAAGAAAGACGAAAAAAGTATGAAAAGTAGCTTAATGCATCTAAAAAATATCGCCAAGTCCAAAAAATATCGCCAAGTTAAAAAAATATCGCCAAGTCGAAAAAAATATCGCCAAGTTAAAAAAATAAAAAGGTAAAATGAATATAGAAAAATTAAAAATTTGAAAGTAGGGTATTGAGATGGGGAATTTGTGTGTCGGTCTGTCGGTCGGTCGGTCTGTCTGTCTGTCCCCCCCTAATAACTTTTAAATGAACATTCCGATTTGGACAAACTTTTTTTTTGTTGGAAAGATCTCGGCGAGTACAGCTCATTCCCATATTTGATTTTTTGATTTGAACAATTTTTGGTTCAACTTTGAGCCGTTCAAACAACCGGTCCCGCGATACTAACTTTTGAATGAACAGTCCGATTTGAACAAACTTTTTTTTGTTCGAAAGATCTTTTCAGGGATACTTCATTCCCGTACCTACATTTTCGATTTGAACAATTTTTCGTTCAACATTGAACCGTTCAAACAAGCTGTCACCCCTAATAACTTTTGAATGAACAGTCCGATTTAAACATTTTTTTTTTTTCGAACGATCTCGGCAAGGATACTTCATTACCGTATTTAAATTTTCAATGTGAACATTTTTGGTTCAACATTGAACCGTTCAAGCAACCTTTCCCCACCTAATAACTTTTGAGTGAACCGTCCGAATTGAATAAACTTTTTTTTTGTTCGAAAGATCTTATCAAGAATACTTCATTCCCGTATCTACATTTTCGATTTGAACGATTTTTCGTTCAACATTGAACCGTTCAAACAAGCTCTCACCCCTAATAACTTTTGAATGAACAGTCCGATTTAAACAAACTTTTTTTTGTTCAAAAGATCTCGGCAAGGATACTTCATTACCGTATTTAAATTTTCAATGTGAACATTTTTTCGTTCAACATTAAACCGTTCAAGCAACCTTTCTTCACCTAATAACTTTCAAGTGAACCGTCTGAATTGAATAAACTTTTTTTTTGTTCGAAAGATCTCGGAGAGACTCATTCCCATATTTCACTTTTCAATTTGAACCATTTTTCGTTCAATGATGAACCGTTCAGAAAAATTTTTTACATGAGCGGCCACTGTGAAATTTAAATTGAATGTTGATTCTGAACTTAAAGGCGGGTTTCCTTCAAACTAACTTTGTAAGAAAACGGTTTTGATAAAAAATATATGTTAAGTACTTTTCTGAAAAATCTTCTGTGAGGACTGATTCCGACTCCGACTCCGCAAACATGGCGGAAATGCAAGCTCAGAAAAAAATGACTGAATGGGCAGACGATTTTTTGTTTATTTATTCATTTTTTTTGTTTAATTAATTATTATTATTTTTATTTATTTATTTATTTTTTGGCAGACGATATTTTTTTTTTTTTTTTTTTTTTTTGATTACAAAAATTGTTCATTCACTAGAGCATTTTATTCTTTATTTATATTTAACAACTGGCAACGGATTAAAAATAAAATTCGAGACATTTTATTAACGAACGAGGTTTTTTTTCTTTCTTTGATAAAATGTGTTTTGATGTTCTTCGTACTTTTATTTTATTTATTTATTTTTTTCTTTTGAAAACGATTGTGAAATTTTTCTACGGAAGAACTATAAGTTACATTCTTTAAAAGGTGCGACAAAACTTTATTTACTCGTTTATTTACTTTTTACGTGTCCATTTCATCTGATGAGAGGGGCATATTTTGCTTTTCGAAATCAGCTTTAAGTGCTATAAAGGTATGTTTGACATAACTTTCAATAATCATTGACATAATTCATCAATGAATTGGACTTCTAGTGACCTACTGCTTGTTTGTGAGATGTCGGGGGCTAAAAGTTGCATCTTTTTAGGCGTTTTGCCTGCAACTTGCTAGAAACATCTCACTCCACTTTTCCCTACCCTAGGGGGGTCCCCCTGATGAAGGCCCCAGGGTCTTTTGGGAATTTTATCTTTATTTCCGTTTTTAACAGGTTTTTTCGCAAGGTTTTATACTTCTAATTAAATATATATATATATATATATATCGCACACCTACTTCAATAGTGTCACAACTCAAAAATAAGCTTTTTTCAGGAAACGCGAAAAACTTTCCGCCGCTGATATCATTATTCTGGGCTTCAAAGTCATGACAAAATGTGAAAGTATTTTAAAATTGAATTTCAGACGTTATTTGGTATCCTTCCCTATTTGATATTTCGCTATCGTGAAAATTATAAATTTTCCAAGTTGGTGGGGATAGCAAGTGAATCGTCTACACCGATTCAACTGCTATCTGGCGGCCACTGAATTCCCTCAAGTTAGAACGGTTTTTTGAGATTGATAGAGCTTTTTTTTCTGAATCCAGTGTTACCAATAACTCAAAATCGTCATATTTTGAGTTGTAACACTATTGAAGCAAGGGTGCGATATATATATATATATATATATATATATATATATATATATATATATATATATATATATATATATATATATATATATATATATATATATATATATATATATATATATATATATATACTATACAAGAATTGCTCCTTTAAAGATATTAGATACCTAGGGTTTTGTAAGAAAAAAGAAAGGACGGGTAATGTAAAACTTCTGTTTTGCTCTTTCTTTTTCTTTTCTTTCCTTTTTTTCACTAATCAAATGAGCTTTATAATTTGTTTTCTTTATCTACTGTAGAACCATTAAATGTGTACTCAATTATAGATTTATGCAATCTGTTTTTAAGAAATTTTAATTCTGCCATTACGAAACTCTAAGGATATTTAGAATTTATTCATAAAAGTACTATCCAAATAAATAAATAAATAAATGCTAGGTGATACATAAGTGATGATTCACACTATCAAAATTTTAAATCAAATGCATTTTTATACACAGTAATAAATTAGTACTGAATAAAACAGAAAAAGTTTTGTTAATTAATAACAATATTTTGGTGATTAAATTTCAACTGTACGTTTCAGCAATACATGTATATTCTTTCAGCTATTTGCTTCTTGAACTCTTCGATAAAGAATTTGTTTTTTCAACGGCATACAACATATTTGGTGATTTTAAAAACTTTTTATAAAATATATATACTGAGAAATAGTAGCGTACATAGCGCCCCACAGCGCCAGGGGGGGGGGTGGCACACAAGGTTCCAGGGCGTGCAATACGGAAAAATAGCAGTACACAGTAATTTTTGTCAATCGTTTTATGGGGGGGGGGGGGACACCTACAGATCTTGCGTGGGAGCGCACCGAAGTCAATGTACGCTACCACCGAGGAAAATGTTATTATAATAATGAGATGAAAACATTGCTAAATAAATTTCCAGTTTCTCAACAGATAAGTGTTTCACAAAAAAAAAAATATATTATTAGAGTGGTTAATAGCGAAATGAATGCTTTAAAATCAATATTATTACAAAATAACAGTTGAAATAATTAGTTTTTATTGAATTAGAAGATTTATATTTCAACTTATATTAACTAAAGTATATTGTCGCCCGCTGAGCAACGGTAAGACTCAGGTCTTTTAAATCTTGGCCAGAGAAACATTCATACACAATAAATAATTCATTTATGCTACATGATTCAGATCTATAAATTTAAAGTAGTAAAGGAAGTAGTGAAATGAAGATTTGGCTGAAATATGTTTTTTTTTTAAGGAAATGTAAAAGAATGAATATAATGGTAATATTAATAACAAATAATAATAGTTTTAAATGAAGACAATAAACTACGTGGACTTTTTCCTCCATGTAATTTTACAAAAACTTCTATTTGTCTGCGTTGTAGATTTACGTACAAGTCATAGAAAAAAAAACGAAACACTCTGAATTATTCGGCTGCTATACTTGCTAAGAACAAAAGAAAGGTGTCTTCTGACATGGATTAAAGTCTTCTTTAAAACTATGTGAGTAAAACTTTGATAAGGGGTTATATACAAAGTGAAATGAACTCAAAGTCTGAATTTTCGAATGAGAACCCCTACATTTGGTTACATAATTAGGTGCGGAGGGCCAAAAGTAAGCTGGGTACCAAGCGGCATCACTTTAGGACCAGTAGAACAAAAGTTATGACCGAGCAAAGATTTAGGGACCATCACCACATGTAAAATGCTACTTTCAAGGCCAAAGTTTACAAAGAGTAGTCAAATCATAACTAAAGCTAATCGCTATAATACGTTTGCTTTTTGTAATTAATTAAAAATTCTCGGGGTTTATTAAAGTTATAATATTTATTGAAACTTAGGCGAGAAAACCCAGCTGTTAGAGTTCAAGGGAAAAATGCAACATTCTATCTTTTTGTTTAAACAAATATAGATGCATACTTTTAGCTACGCACTAACTCAGGCAGCACATACCTTCTGGAGAGAGATTACGTTTTAAAAGTCTTTGTATTTATATAAACTACTGTATTAGGATTGGCAATACTGTTAAAACCATGGCTCAGAATTTTAAAAAATGTCTAATTGTCACAGATTAGTCCGCACCCCTTTCCGAGATGCCACATTTTTCTGTGATTTCAAGTATCCACGTAAAAAGGTTTCTGAATTGCTGCATGTTGCATAAAAGTTCTCACTAATGGACAAAAATTGGATTGTCTACCAGTTTAAAAATATAGTCAGCAGTTTTATTAACCGCTTTGCTTTCAACGTATAGTTACTGTTTACGGGACGGTTTTTTCTCAGTTATATTGTGAAGCAACGGCTAGAGCAAATTTAAAACGATATGGTATACAAAGTTAAATGATGTTGCTGATCACAAATGTGCGATACAAAAGGGGGGTTTTGTAGAAAATTTTAAAATTGATGCCGATTTTTATATGAAGACGCCCCCTTTACAACAATTTACCAGCAGAAATTTGTGAAGCATATTATTCCTGAAAAAGTAATATATTACACGTGTCTCTAGTGTTGATAGTCTTCGAATACGAGCGAGTGTTTCGTTTTTTTTTTTTTCTATGACTGTACCTGTTAGGAAAAGTTGTACTAATTAGAAATGCTACATTTTTTTTTTGCAAGGAGAAGAAAAGAAAAACTATTTTGCAAACTTACATACATTAAAAAAAGTTAACAACTGGAAAAATCTGTAACTTACCTGCAGAGCTTTGCTGATTGATTTGCATTAGCTTTGGATTTCATATTTTTAAATATTAAGTAAAATTTATGAAAACATTTGGGGGAGAGTCATTCCATGTCAAGTGATCCAACGTTTTTTTACCTTACATTTTTGTATTTCTTTCAAATTTGGCTCATCAATTGTACCCCTTGAGGTAATCAAAAGTCTCAATTTTTAGATTTTTATCTCTATTATTTTTTCATTTATGAGACTTTGAACTTTGGAAAAACCCTCGTTTTTCCATGGATAAGGGAACATAAAAGGGACCATAATTCGGCACCAAATATAGATAGAACGATTTGGTAAATGGCATTTTAAAGTACGTTAGTTGCCGCTTAATCTGATATGCAACATGACTAATTTGATAAAAATTTTCTTTTTCAAAAAATGAAATTTAAATTTCAAATTTAAATTTCTCGAAAAACATATAATGAATTTTTTTCAAAAAATTGTCAAACATTTTTGTGTATTTTATCTATGTTTGTACAAATTTTTAGATTGGGATCTCAATGGGATCATATTTTTTTGAATTTTTGAATAAAACTGTATAGGAAAAAAAAGATATTTTTTAGATTCTATTTATTTAAATACTAAGTTCTCTTGCTTGTGACGGTCTAAAAAGTAGTTTACAAACATGAATATGTTTAAAGTGAGCTGACATGAGCTTATAGATTTGTCAGGTTCACCCCCCGCCCTTCCTACCCCGCACAGCTACTCTTTTTTATTTCAAAACTGTTCAAATTGTGAAAAAAAAAAAACTCTTTGATACAAAATGAATAGTAAACTTATTTAAAGTTGGTAAATGGGTTTCCTTAAAACTAGACAAAGTAGCCCCCTCCTCCACCCAAATATACCATTATCGCTGTGCTATTATGACATCTAACCTGGGGATTGAATTGACTATTATTTTTACTCTAGGGAAGTGAGCTAGCATTAACTTGTAGATTGGTCAGCTCCCCCTCCCTTCCTTCCCGACACAACCATTTTTCCCCCAAACTGTTTAAAATGCTAAAAAAAAGCTTCTTTGATACAAAATGAACAAAAAACTTATTTAAAGTTGGTAAATGGGCTTCCTTACAACAAGGCAAAGAGCAGCCCTTCCTCCACCCAAATATACCATTAACACTATACTAATATGACGGCTCACCTTTGGATTGATTTGAGGATTATTTTCCCCCTAGGTATATATTGTTTTTCAGACGAAGTGTTTCTTTTTCAATCCGACCTTCACAAAGTGTACTTCCATTCAATATCTGAATTTAAACTTATGATTCATTTCATCCCCTACCCCAGCACCAATCTTCAATTTTGGAGGGAGAAAAGAAACGGTTCGCCCTAAGATCATAGCAAACAGCAAAATAGCACTGTTTCTCCTTGTTCTCATAATGTTTTCCCATTATTTTCACACAAAACTGAAAAGAAATCAAAGTATCAGGTCATATGTCAGTCCCCATCACTGCCTTTCCTTTCTCTTATTGGACAAAGCTCATGAGCTAATAGGAAAGAGTAACAAACAGAACAAACTGAAACACTACCAGACATCAGTAGAGACTAAGGCTTTGAAATGGGGTTAGGGGGATGATAAAAAAAATAAAAGTTTGGAGAGCGAAGGTAGGGTAAGGGCGGGGAGCAATCTGTAAAGAAGTTAAACAACATGAGAGGTTATGATCAAAAAAGCAGTGTTTGTTTAATATATAAGTACTTTTAATATATGTATATAGCTATATCTTGCTGCATTACTTTCCTTTACAACAAAATGAAAAAGAACACAAACAATTAAAAAAATAAAACACTAGATAATGTGGAAAGATAGTTATGGGGACACAGACATATGATCTGATATTTTGATTTATTTTCAGTTTTGTGCGAAAAGAATAGAAAAAACGATGAGAACAAGGAGAAACAGTGCTATTTTGCTGTTTGCTATGATCTTGGGGCGACCCATTTATTTCCTCCCTTCAAAATTGAAGATTGGTGCTGGGGTAGGAGATGAAATGAATCATAAAGTTAAATTTCAGATATTGAATGGAAGTACACTTTGAAGTTCGTATCGAAAAGAAACACTTCGTCTGAAAAACAATATATATACCTAGGGTGAAAATAATCCTCAATTCAATCCCGAGGTTGGACGTCATATTAGTATAGTGTGAATGGTATATTTGGGTGGGGAGGGGGATACTTCGTCTAGTTATAAGGGAACCCATTTACCAACTTTAAATAAGTTTACTATTCATTTTGTATCAAAGAGTTTTTTTAAAAAACATTTTGAACAGTTTTGAAAAAAAAAGAGTGGTTGTGCGGGGGAGGGAGGGGGGATGAACCTGACAAATCTATAAGCTCATGCCAGCTCACTTTAAACATATTCATGTTTATTTACTACTTTTTAGACCATCACAAGCCAGACAACTTAGTATTTAAATAAATAGAATCTAAAAAATATCATTTTTTTACTATACAGTTTTATTCAAAAATTCAAAAAAATATGATCCCATTGAGATCCCAATCTAAAAATGTTTACAAACATAGATAAAATACACAAGAATTTTTGAGAATTTTTTGAAAAAAATTCATTATATGTTTTTCGAGAAACTTAAATTTGAAATTTAAATTTCATTTTTTGAAAAAGAAAATTTTTATCAAATTAGTCATGTTGCATATCAAATTAAGCGGCAACTAACGTACTTTAAAATGCCATTTACCACATCGTTCTATCTGTATTTGGTGCCGAATTATGGTCCCTTTTATGTTCCCTTATCCATGGAAAAACGAGGGTTTTTCCAAAGTTCAAAGTCTCATAAATGAAAAAATAATAGAGATAAAAATCTAAAAATTGAGACTTTTAATTACCTCAAGGGGTACAATTGATGAGCCAAGTTTGAAAGAAATACACAATTGTAAGGTAAAATTTTTCTCAGAATTTGGATCATTGACGTGGAATGAACCGGGAACAATTTAATTTTCCAAAAATAAAAAAAAGAAACAGTACTCTATATTTTTTGGCCGAAAGTTTTCTGATTTTATTTTTATGAACAAACCTTTTAACTGATCTTAATTAATATGAGGAGGTTTGAAACATAACTTCACTTTGCATACGACTTCAATTGCAACCTTAGTGCATCCATAACTACACATTTTCTGAAGAAGCAGAACACTTCCTCCCCGTTGCTTACATCGGTTTCATAGCAGACACGTGACCTATCGCAACCTATGACGTTACGTGAAGGGACTCCTCTGTGTTCCTACCCCTCAATTAACTATTCGAGAGGTTCAAATAAGAAATATACATACTATGGCATTACAAACAGAGAAACGTCCAAATTTTTTATATACGTTAAGCAATCAAAAATTTACTGGCAGTTACAGATTACAACCAACGATGGGCAGGAAAATGCATTTTTTAGTTCAATGTTAAAATGTTAAACGAAATACAGGGATCATAAATTTATGTTTCTACACCATTTAAACATATCCTTCTGATACTTTTTATACAAAGATGTAGTTATTGGTCACTTAAGGAATCCAATGCTGAAGGTTAGAAAAAAATATTGGTGATATGTAGCGCCATCTATCATGATTCGAATGTACTAACAAAGATAGGTGACTTCACTTTCTTTGGTTAAAATAATATTTTTTACAGCAATATGTCAAAAAATAAAGCATGACAAGAGGTGGGAGAGGGCGGGGTGTCACTTAGCGACAAAGTAATTAGGGAGGTCAAATACGTTGGAAAAATAGGGTGACGTCATTTCCGGATGGATTCTGGACATCAAAAATTGCTCTAGGGTCATTCCATTTTAAATCAACAAATGGGGTGCGCATCACCATTTTTGATTTTTATGAAAATTTGAATGTGTATTCCTTTTACTTCCCAGAGCTCAAAATAGTATTCATTTTATTTTTAAAAAATTTACCCTTTGATATATAGGCCCTTTTTGTTGTTGGCAACAGCGAAAATCGGGCGTTTTGATGCTTTGCCTTATGAACTATAACTTTTTTTCTATCAAAGATTTTGAGCTCAACTATAGCTCATTGGAAAGCTAAGAAAAAGATCTTTTTATATATGCTATCAATAAATTTCAGATTTAAAAAAAATACTTATTTTTTCAATGTCAAAATTCACGACGAAAATGACATTTTTTACTACTTTCGAACATTAAAAAACCCATGAAGAGTTCAAAGTAACAAGCCGATTTTTTCATCATATATTCATAGTTATGGTTACTTACTGTATAAAAAAAATTGGCTTGTTATTCCACCCCCTTTATGAGATATGACCCCCCAAAGTTGTAAATTTTTTAAAAAATCCAATTTTCAACGCTAAAAAAATGCATGTGGGGGGCAAGATAAAAATTTTTTTACATGTGGTATTTTAAGTACTTTTTACCAGCTTTCTAATAAAACAAAAGTTGCTTTGTTATTCAAAGGCGTTTGGCAGATATAAGGGACTGAACTTTCAAAAAATTGCACAAAAACAACACGATTATTTTCATTTTTTTAAATATTTTTTTTTATTTAAATGTAATTATATACCTTATTCTTTGCCTTAAATGCTAAAAAAAGACTAAGAAGAGCAATGAAGAAACATATTTAAAGTTTAATAAGATAATTTAATATTTTTAACACCTGGGAATATAGAATACCACTAAACTTGTCTGATTTTTAAACATCTGATTGCTACCTACAATAGGACTGAGCATTTCTCAACTTGTCCAGGTTTGTTCATACCATGTGGTCATCCTTGTTCTGACTTGCTTTCACATGTGTATCTTAGTTGTCTTTCAAATTCTGAAAGAAGTAGGTTGTGGAGCTAGTGTTTCTGCTGTAAAATCTTGTGAAGCTGATGTGATTTCTTTTCATTTCAAGTTCATTCATATTCACAGAATGTTTTGTTAAAAGTAAAAGAAGAAATTCTTTAGAATCCTTAAATATAAATTTAAATTTGTCTTTCTACATGTAAACTGTGAATAAGTTATGGATAACCCTAAATGCTCCATAGGAGTTTTGGAGAATGATGATTGTAATATTTTAAGTTACAGTAGGCAGTCTACTGTAAATAGTATTTCTGAGTACAGTGATGATGATAAAACTTTACTGCACCTGAGTACTGGGTGTAAAACTATTGAAACTGTTTGTACCTACCATGCAAAAAAATTTCTTGCCAAGTTTTGCCACCTTTATGGAACTTCTTGCTGGTAGGTACAAACAGTTTCAATAGTTTTACACCTAGTTCTCAGGTGCAGTAAAGTTTTATCATCATCACTGTACTTAGAAATACTATTTACAGTAGACTGCCTACTGTAACTTAAAATATCACAATCATCATTCTCAAAAACTCTTATGGAGCATTTAGGGTTATCCATAACTTATTCACAGTTTACATGCAGAAAGACAAATTTAAATTTATATTTAAGGATTCTAAAGAATTTCTTCTTTTACCTTTAACAAAACATTCTGTGAATGTGAATGAACTTGAAATGAAGAGAAATCACATCAGCTTCACATGATTTTACAGCAGAAACACTAGCTCCACAACCTACTTCTTTTAGAATTTGAAAGACAACTAAGATACACATGTGAGAGCAAGTCAGAACAAGGATAACCGCATGGTATGAACAAACCTGGACAAGTTGCGAAATGCTCAGTCCTGTTGTAGGTAGCAATCAGATGTTTAAAAATCAGACAAGTTTAGTGGTATTCTATATTCCCAGGTGTTAAAAATATTAAATTATCATATTAAACTTTAAATATCTTTCTTCATTGCTCTTCTTAGTCTTTTTTTAGCATTTAAGGCAAAGAATAAGGTATATAATTACATTTATATAAAAAAAAGATTTGAAAAAAATGAAAATAATCGTGTTGTTTTTGTGCAAGTTTTTGAAAGTTCAGTCCCTTATATCTGCCAAACGCCTTTGAATAACAAAGCAACTTTTATTTTATTAGAAAGCTGGTAAAAAGTACTTAAAATACCACATATAAAAAATTTTTTATCTTGCCCCCCACATGCATTTTTTTAGCGTTGAAAATTGGATTTTAAAAAAAATTTACAACTTTGGGGGGGCATATCTCATAAAGGGGGTGGAATAACAAGCCAATTTTTTTTATACAGTAAGTAACCATGACTATGAATATATGATGAAAAAGTCGGCTTGTTACTTTGAACCCTTCATGGGTTTTTTAATGTTCGAAAGTAGTAAAAAATGTCATTTTCGTCGTGAACTTTGACCTTGAAAAAATAAGTATTTTTTTTAAATCTGAAATTTACTAATAGCATATATAAAAAGATCTTTTTCTTAGCTTTCCAATGAGCTATAGTTGAGCTCAAAATCTTTGATAGAAAAAAAGTTATAGTTCATAAGGCAAAGCATCAAAACGCCCGATTTTCGCTATTGCCAACAACAAAAAGGGCATATATATCAAAGGGTAAATTTTTTAAAAATAAAATGAATACTATTTTGAGCTCTGGGAAGTAAAAGGAATACACATGCAAATTTTCATAAAAATCAAAAATGGTGATGCAACAACTTTTTTGAAAATTTGTTGATTTAAAATGGAATGACCCTCTAATATCTTTCGAATTTTTCCCTCTCAACGCATTTTTCAATAGATGAATACCAAAACATTGGAAAAATCAAAGTTATAATACACAAATTTTTGCAAGAATCTGCAGACACGTGTTTCGGGGCTACTAGGAACCCCTTTTTTAATGCAATGAACTGTGAGCTTTAAAATGAAAAGTCATCCGATGAAAGAAATTTTGTACTTTATAACGCTGATTATTCCTATTTTACTTTCAGCACAAAGGTATTTATTCAATACCTACCAAATTTTTCATGCTTTAGCCTCTTTCCCTTTTTTTTTTTTAAACTTTGTAATATTTTTTGTCTGCTTTTAAAGGTCTTCAATGAATATAGTCGGTCGACTTCAATTGCAACCTTAGTACATCCATAAGCAACACAGTTTCTGAAGAAACAGAACGCCTCCTCCCCGTTGTTACATCGGCTTCATAACAGACACGTGACTAACCACGCCCTGTGACGTTGCGTAAAGGGACTCCTCTGTGTTCCTACCCTTCCATTAACTGATCAGAGGTTCAAATAATGTTACACTTCATGGATTTCTGTTCGAACCAGCCAACTTGGATACGTTCAAATTTTTTATATAAATGAAGCAATCAAAAATTTACTGGCAGTTACAGATTACAACCAACGATGGGCAGGAAAATGCATGTTTTAGTTCAATGTTAAACTGTTAAACGAAATACAGGGAGCATAAATTTATGTTCCAGCACCATTTAAACATATCCTTCTGATACTTTTAAAACAAAGATGTAGTTATTGGTCACTTAAGGAATCCAATGCTGAAGGTTAGAAAAAATATTGGTTATATGTAGCGCCATCTATCGTGCTTCGAATGTACTAACAAAAATGGGTAACTTCACTTTTTTTGGTTAAAATAACATTTTTTACAGCAATATGTCAAAAAAATAAAACATGACAAGAGTTGGGAGGGGGCAGGGTGTCACTTAGCGACAAAGCAGTTAGGGAGGTCAAATACGTTGGAAAAATAGTGTGACGTCATTTCCGGATGGATTCTGGACATCCAAAATTACTCTAATATCTTTCGAATTTTTCCCTCTCAACGCATTTTTCAAAAGATGAATACCAAAAAATTGGAAAAAATCAAAGTTACAATACACAAATTTTTGCAAGAATCTGCAGACACGTGTTTCGGGGCTACTAGGAACCCCTTTTTCAATGCAATGAAGTGTGAACTTTAAAATGAAAAGTCATCCGATGAAAAAAATTTTGTACGTTATAATGCTGATTATTCTTATTTTACTTTCAGCACAAAGGTATTTATTCAATACCTACCAAATTTTTCATGCTTCAGCCTCTTTCACCCCCCCCCCCTTTTTTTTAAAAACTTTGTAATCTCTTAAAGGTTCTTCAATGAATTAGTCGGTCGACTTCAATTGCAACCTTAGTACATCCATAAGCAACACAATTTCTGAGGAAACAGAACGCTTCTTCCCCGTTATTACATCGGCTTCTTAGCAGACACGTGACTATAGCGACCTGT